>JAIPRK010000308.1:204762-249794 GCA_025469195.1 Chaitophorus viminalis
CACCATATCCTCCAGATGAACTGCTACCGTGTCCTCCACCGAATGAGCTACCACCATATCCTCCAGATGAACTGCTACCGTGTCCTCCACCGAATGAGCTACCACCGTATCCTCCAGATGAACTTCCACTATATCCACCAGATGACCCTTTATGGTGTCCAGCAGAATAGCCACTGAACAGAACTCCACTTGAAGAACCCCCATAACTTCCAGAGGAGCCTTTGTAACCTCCAGAAGAGCCACTATAGCCTCCAGAGGACCCTCCGTAACCTCCAGCAGAGCCACCAAAACCTCCGGAGGACCCTCCGTAACCTCCAGAAGAGCCACCGTGGCTTCCCGAGGAACTACTGTAACTTATTGGGGAACTATCGTAGCCACCCGAAGAACCACCATGACCACCGGAAGAGCCACTACTGTATCCTGATGAACCATGGTCACTGGAGACATATTCTTCCGATGAAGATGGTCCACTGCTATAACTGCCTGATGAACTGTCATCATAACTGCTACCACCATGTCCACTTGATCCAGAATCGTAAACGCCAGAACTTCCATGACCTAAAATAACATTATTATTCATATTATTTACATGTCATAGGAATTTAATTTTAAACACGAACCTAATAGAAATCCTACCTAAAACGAGATAGGGAGGAGACAATACATTTATCGGCAGTTGTAATTTTAAATGAATTATCAGTTATAATCTTACCACCATAAGAGTCATCTCCTCCGCCACCACTATAACTGCTTGACAATCCTCCGTGACTCCCGGAAGAACTTCCATATCCACCAGATGATCCTCCATAACCACCGGACGAACTACTATGATCATCATGATCGTAATGGTCATCATGATGTTCATAGTGATGAACTGGTTTTTTTACATAAACTTCTTTCACGATGGTTGGTACATGCACACGAATATGTACACTGTAATTAATTTCAACAAAAATTATGATTAGGCATTAAACAAATGTATCTAATGTACATTATTATTTTATAAACATAGGATATTAAATGTAATTTAGTTTACATAATATTATATTAGGGCTATGAGTAATAATCTTTTACAATTAGAAAGGTATAATTCATTATTTTAATAACAAAATGTATGTATAAGTATTTTTTTATTTTTTTTCCATCGGGAGAGATCAGATATTTTGAATAATAAATGACTTGTAGTATATCTCATATTAGTCTCACATTTGGTTGAATTAATTTTATAGCTGGTTATATAATTCCATACACTATTTTTAAACATTTAAAGAAAGTTGTTGGATTCTATTTTTAAGTAGGTGTATAATTTATATAGTAAGATGGTTCATGGATCGTAATATTAAATCGTACAAAATACTGGTACGGGTAAAGGGTGGTATTTTAATCCCTAGAAAAAAGGAAATTATCGCACTGCACTTGTCCATTTTAAGCAAATAATTGTATAGTTTATGATCGATATTAGAAAACAATTGTATGCGATTTGTCATTCATTAAACATCTCTGTATAATATTGCGTGTTTGGATATTTTTTATTTGCGTGTACAGCGTAAACATAAAAACCGACACGGCTACCTGCGTTATGTTATCGTACTATTTGTATGATATATACTCACTGTTCTTTGCCAAATGTAGCGTATGTGCCGGCGACCGCGAGTAAGCAGAATACCTGAAAAATGCGTGAAAAACATTGTATTAATATGGTGTAGGGTATCGAGTGCAATAATACGTTGTCCGGTCATCACGGGTAAAACAGCTGTAGTGTAGCTATATAATATAGTTATAATATGTTATTATAGAAATAAAACATAACGTTTCCGTCCGGTTACGCAAACAGGTGGGCACTGCTAGCGCGTGGCGGGTGTAGGCGTGAGAAAGTTTGCGACTCGGGAAGCTATGACAGAGGAACCATAGAATATTATAGTCTCGGGAATAGCAGCGGACTTTACCCGTGCGTCGGTCGGCGCGGTCATCTCGGGGTCACGCGTGTACGCGCAGTATACGCGCGGCGGTGAAAGGTTTCCAGCATTCGGGCAGATCGCGACGACCAAACGAAAGCGTTTCCGACCGCGCCAGACGCATGCCGCAATGTTACACTATACCGCTGTAACGGGTACGCACGTCGCACGTGAACGTAATATTATTAATATTATTACTCCGTCGAGTCGGGATGCGATCGGAGCGCGCGCGGGGGACGTACGCCCAGGAGCTCACTCATCGCTCTCGCTCACCCGTTGTGCCTGCAGACGCGGCTTGCGAGCACCTTTTACCGCGGGGACGATGCCTCGGCGAAAAGAAAATTTGGTAACTATTCGTCGTATAAGCTTGACACTGCGCTATCATCTTTGCGGCGATCCGTTTCGCGGGATTACGTGAATGCATAATATTCAAACCGCCTTTGACTACTGACTGAAGGGTTGGGGGGAGGGGGAGATGAACTGCATGTGGACCGGAAGTAACATAATGCCGTATAACTGCGATATCGCGACGTACGCACTGCGGTGACGTCGTGACGGAAAATAAAAGATACGTTTGTAATATACCGGTCGTGATTTGCCGATCCGGCGATTATCGGATATCGTTGCGCGTGTATTATCGTGTATTATATGAGTAAACGGTAATATAAATGTCGTAACACACACATACACACACACACGCTTCCACGCACACCTGCTTTTACTCCGAAAGAGTTGACGTATTGTTATATTAAATTCGATTGCGTGTAGTACACGAAACATGGTAAAGTTTGAAACGACTTTTGGGCTTAGGACATCGTGCGAGTCGGACAATATTATGCGTATATAAACCTGCGTGGTTCTATAGGTACGTCGTATCAGATGAGTCGGGTGCACCTATCGCGATTTCACGATTTTAACGGGCCGAGAAACTGTATTATATTGCAGAGCGTACAAATGCGGCGAACGATGTCGAGAGGCAACGCGATCCGTCCGATATTATAACATTTGCGATTATATATTATGTATTTATGTCCTTATTCGCTCGTCGTATCTGATATTATTATTAGCTATTAGTGTTATTACACTATTGTCTATCACGTTCTATGAATGAGTGTAGACATACAAATACTATACAAAGACACAATCTCGATTCGTCGGATTTGATATTTTCGTGTTTACGTGTGAATCGTGTTTCAGCTACCCCCGGGAAATTTTCTAACGGTTCGACTGTAGTTATGTAAACGGCAAAAGTTTCGCGAGAAATCGACGTTGTGGACGTTATACACAGCTGTTGGTCCGTTGATTTGTGCGGAAATCGAAAAACCCTAAGCTTACCTACAGTCAACACCCATAACGCACACGTTGTGGAGTTTCGCTCTGAATCGTTTTTAGTATGCGACGACGATTATTAATTGTTTTTAAATTGAAAAACACTACATGTAAGATAATCGCAGCCAAATGATCGGCTGCTGAAAAAAAAAAACAATAAAACAACAATTCCCGTGACACTAAATCCTTATCGGGACAATTGAAGCGGGACGAGTTACCGACATTGAAATTATACACTATCCTGGTCGAATTCTAGCGAAGCGAGACCAGTTGCTCCGAAACAACACGATAATTACTTTTTTTTTCTATTTGAATATTTAAATTGAAATCCATTAAATCTACATGCAATCATTGATTACAGCGACTGCAAGCAAATTGTATAATAAACATTATGTTATAATAAGTAGAATAGTAGACTATTTTACAATTGAATGCAACAGTGTATGATTGTTTATCCGTAATTAATATCTTGTAAACAAATTGACCATTATAATTTAAGAAAATATTATATAAATAATCTTAGCAAAAAATATTGTCAGCCAACGGTCAAGTTGGCATTTTTTGATTGAAAAAAAAAAAAATTAGAATATTTTCTTTTAGTGTTCGTTTGTTAGTGTGTGTATATATTAGGAAGGATGAATAAATCATTGGTAAAAGTATGTTATTTCTTAATTTTATCAAAACAACATGGTTTGAACGATACGTGTATTTTGGAATTATGTCTCAAAAACGATGCCGATAATATATAAATATATATATATAAATATATATATATATATATATATATATATATATATATTTATTGCCATTTTAGATTAGTATTACGTATTGTAATAGTAGATTGACTTTATACAAGGTATAACTAATTTTTATTTTTGATGTTTTTGACG
The DNA here is from genome assembly GCA_025469195.1 of Chaitophorus viminalis. Classification (NCBI taxonomy): domain Eukaryota; kingdom Metazoa; phylum Arthropoda; class Insecta; order Hemiptera; family Aphididae; genus Chaitophorus; species Chaitophorus viminalis. The sequence continues at coordinate 208,937 of JAIPRK010000308.1, forward strand.
TTTGTTGTACGTAGTACGTATAAACATCGTATTAAGGTATGTCATTTTCATTACCAATGTACAAACCAACAGAACCTGCCATTATTCCGGTGCGTATATATATTTTAACTTATTTTGAAACTCTTAAGAAATCTTATTATATTCAATGGTTGATTAGATAATAAGTTGCTTGTAGATAATATATTATGGTCTGAAGTAGGTCGAAATCGGATCATTAGTTTTGCCGTAACGTTTTCAAGATAGTTTCCGAGAACAGACTTTTTTTTTAATCCCATTCGTAAAATCATCATACTAAAAATTACGAACCAAACATAATTTGTAAAAAGCGTAGTTTTAAAATGGTTATAAATATTTTAGTAGAAAGAATAAATAGACAAGCACAAATTCGTAATGCAATGTGTATCATTATCATAAAAAATAAATCACCCTGCTGATGTAGATTTAATATGTATATAAATTAGCCGTTTACGAATCACAATCAAAAATATAGAAGTACCATGGTAATTTTTCATGATTATCAGTTATATTCAAACTTAAACGTCTGATATCAACATAATACGTGTACAATATTAATATTATTTTGATTAAAATATAAAAAGAAAAAACATATTTAACTAGCATTTTTGTTTTATCACATAGGTTTTATCGGTCAATATTTGAAAAAAATTGAACTTAACTTTTTGAATTATATTTCAGAATAAGTGTGATGTACTAAATCTTTTAGATTTTATATATTAAATGTAATAGTACGCTTAGAGCACTTAAAATTCAGAATACTTAAACATTTTAAACAACAAAAAATCATATAAAATTTTAATTTTTATCGACAGTAATATTTAACTTCCATTGCATTAAATAACTATATAATACCATAATGATTCCTAATAGGAAACCATTGGTACCTATCGTGGAAATTGATACAAGTTGTTGAGAATTCTTAAAATATAATAATGTTAAACGATTACATATAATTCACAAATTTATTTGACAAGTTACAAGTATTTATACAGGTATATAATATTATAATGGTTATTGATAAAAGGTTTTTGTTCCCAGAGAGAGAATATTATCGTTGTCCATCAGACCCCCGCGTATAAAAGGTACATAAGTTTTTGTTGTTGTTTACTTACCGCGATTGATAAGGTGTTCATGTTGAGAGTGTAATAATAACAATAATACGATCAGTGGACGTCAGACGTGTGTTGGAAGTACCGACCACAGTTAGCTTGAAACAAGGGTCCACACCGATCACAGTAAATATCACTAGGTATCACAGGATAGTTGACTTGCAGCTATCAAAATCGCCGGCGAAAACGTGAATGAAAATCTAGCTGGCGTCCAACGTCTTTATATCAGAAAGTCACTAACCGTAAAGTCGACACTGTCTGTTGGTGGGGCTCCTGGTTTGCGGGTAATTGTACGTCTAGGCAGTGGCGGCGGCGGCGGCGTCGAAAAACAAGACGTCTAGGTGGTAGGTATAATCGTCTAATAATTAATATGATAAACATATACATACGATATTCATGCGATCCATTACGAAAGCATACGTAAAAGTCACATTCATTTTTTACTGTCTGCGAACTTGTAAATATAATTCTAATAATAATACATTACCGTATCGTCTGACCGTGCAGCCACTATTATTATGTGATAGGTCGTGGACAACTTAGGTGTATAGGAACATATCTAAAATTTAAAAAAAACGACTATTCCATGTTTTTTTTCCTCAAACGTACAACAATATTTTACATTGAAACTTTTTGATAAAATCAAAAACTTAATATTACCATACCCAGAAAATAATAATTGTTGTGTGATAGTAAATAGTGCATTTACAGGGACATATTTCTTGTTGAGAATGTTTACAATAGTTTTGTTTTAATCTAAATTTTAACTCTTTAATTTTGAGCTTTATTTCGAGAAACATAAAAATACTTTAATATAATACGAGCATTATTTACCTATAATATCTTACATAATAATAATATTTTTATTCAAATAAAATAAATATGATGGTGAATAAAACGGGCCAAACCCCAGCGAACAGATTATATTATCTGTTATACTAATATTATACAAATATCATTAGTATAATTATAAAATTAAGATATACAATATTTAAATGTTAAGGAAAAATAATTTATACATTGTATACTTATAAACCATATATATGATTGACACAAAAAAATTATGAATAACAGAAAATGTTTTTTTAAACTACATCACGTCTATAGAGAACAACTATTTACTGTTTTATACGAATCGCAATGATATTATTATTTTTTATAATCAGTATGTAAATCATATACTGTGTGACAACAATGGATACTAATCAAACGAAATCCCGAAATTTTTATTTTAATTTTAATCCCGATAAACACGAAAAACATATATATAATATATAATATTTTATAAGTTATAAATACACATTGAACTTCAGGATTTTTAAATGAATAGGTAATCAACATAATATTTCAATACATTATACCCATGTACCTAAATATCTTATAGGTTTCTGTGTGAATGTAGAAGTTATATTTTATTTTAAATAATTTGTATTATTATAAAGCAAAATAGGTAATTAATGTTAAAATTATAACTATATATTATAATGACAAAACTCGAAAAATATTATGTATCTTGAAAGAATCAGTAATATAATCATTGACAGTATAAGTATACAGTATATAAGTATTATAAAATATATATTTTATATATAAAATATAAAATATAAAATATAAAATTTAAAGAAAATAAAAATAAAATAGGTTTTAAAGAAAACCATTATTAAGAAAAAAAAACATTTTTAACTAACTAATTTAATTTTAAGATTATTAAAATTTTATAAGATTTATTTATTCAAATTATTTGTTTTTTGTAAACAAAAATCTTTTAAATTAGATGCCATTCAAGGATTATAACTTGAATCAATAAATTCTATAGAGGACACATATAATTATTTTTCGCTTGTTGGATTATTTAATTTACACTCAAAAACGATTAGATATACCTTAGTTATTTGAGGTCAATGTGATTTCGATAAAATATTTTTTGGACAATTACCTTCGAAGTGTAGTTTTTTTGATAATTTTTTGCACCTTAATTAATAAAAATTATCTTTTGTATCCTATTTTGATCATAGAACATAAATTATCTGTATAAGGTCGATAAAACCATAATTATGTTTGATTATTGATGTATAGATTTGCGGGCGTACGGTTAATTTGAGCAATCGACCATTTTGAGTAAAATACAGAATTTTCATAGTATATTGTGTATTTAAAATATTCCCTGGTTAGCAATTTGTACGATTTTCACTTTTGAAATCTGAATACTCTTTGAGGCAAGATTTTGTGTACAAATAAGTTCCCACAGTAATATAATTACACCTCATCAATTATATTTCAGCGAAGAAAAATAAACTGGAAACGTACTGCAGAATTTTTTTAGAATTCATCACATCAGAATATTAATTAGTGTTATTATTTAAGCCCCTATAGAGATTTGTGCTATTATAAAATAATACATTTTTCCAATTAAATTTTACCATATCCGACGGATTGCGATCCGAAAAATACGGATTTTACAAATGTTTTCTTTGCCTAGTTGAACAACGCAGAGAAGTTCACTAATATTTCGTTGTGAATTCTCTATAAATTAAGTTATGATTCGTTGTGAATACCGTCACGTACAATTTACGACTCGTTTATAATAATTGATTGTATTACTATATATATAGGTATTATATTATATTCATTGTATAATCGAATTGCTATTGTATTGGACAGACTGGAGCGTTCTCATATTATTCTCGAAAGGAATATGCGGGAAGTTCCTCTTCGACTGTTTTACTCTAATTAAAACATCGTACGTTCGAGTCGAATGTGAAAACATTGCGGAAATAAAAATGCATACGCTGCAGCGGCCTATGGGTATTCTTTTATTTATGTGCTTTTGTGTGTTTCGCACACGAGAGTACCGCGAGGAAATATTATGTTTTAACCATTATACATAATTGGTTAACAATATTGAATTAGTTAATTCACAGATATTTCTACAATTTTTCTTTGAAGTTTCTACCATATTGAAACACTATTGTACGCACAGCGCACTTGTACCTACACATCATGTGTGCATTAGTCATAACATGGTCTAAGAGAAATCAGTTGACGTGTGATGCTTTCCCATATTATTTTGTCACCATGGACTTTTATTAAACGAGAAGGTAAAATTAATCATTTATTATTGAAACGTTGTGTATTTACTTGTATGGAAATAACACGTCAATATAATACTATAGTTGTACAAAATTGGATGACCACCACGATTATTTTACAATGATTTCATTCGAAATGTTGAATATTTATAATTTTAATTAATTAATTTGAAATTATAGTAAAAAATAATTACATAGTGGTAGTACGCAGCTACATCTTGGAATTATAACACACAGCCGCGGTAAGATCGTAGTATTATTATTTTTAATTCAATCATAACGATGATAACAGGTTAATACAATATTGAAAAACAATAACTTTTCTGGTTTAAGTGAGTTATAAAAAGATAAAATTTTATTCGAAAATATTAAAACAATAATTTTGTAGTATATACTCATATAAAAAAAATAAATATATTTATAGGCATTTTTGAAAATTTATATTCAAGACACGTGGATATCATAATAATTGTTACATTTTTATTTTATAATTTCAACGTTTTTTTTTTAAATATTACCAATAATACCATTTATTTTCATGGCATATAAAATATCAATGTACGTTTTTTATTTGAAAATTTACATCATAAATTTTGTATCCTAAATCGTACAGAAATTGTTAACCAAATAACATTGCGATCGTATTTGGAAAATGTAAAAGACCAAATCTACGCTTCTTGTATCGGCCGCGTCTTTAATATATATACTTATCTATAGAAGGAATCATCAATTAATATCTTCCCATGGCCACACGAAGAATCTGAAAATTTCTCACTGGCCATCAAAGTTCAAAGTGCATAATTAACATATTATACTGTTATAATATCGCAGACCGACTAAAGCTCCATTTTGTCAATCACTGCCGTCGATTAGACCATAAAATATCCGAAATCCAGTCATTAGCAACGTTACACATTACAATAGCTGTACGTATTATAACGCATTAGATTTTTAAGATATAAAATTGCCTTCAGGCCGCCGTTTGGTTACCCCTGTCTAAGACATATTTTATAAATTTTGTTATTGAGTCCAATATTTATTATACTAATCGACGAACAATGTTTATACACTAAGTAATATTTTTAATCGCTCTAATATTTTTGAATTGTAGAATATATACTTTAATTCCGATTAAATTGATTCCCGAGGGGGAATTTAAAAATCGGAAAGGAATTTATATTAAAGCTATTAAGTAGTATAGTTGTTTGTGCAGCGCAATAAATTATCGTGTATCAGAACAGTAGGTGTTAAATGTCGTATTACTCGTAATATTACAGTTGTGCAAGGTTGTAGAAGTATTTCGAGTTTTTCCAATACCTACTATCAAAATTAAGTGATCGATTTCTCAACCCTTAGACGGTCACTGACATTTTTGTCATTGAACGTTTTCGATATACATTTATCAAATACATTAAAAGTAGGTAACCGTCTACATGTCTATGAGTTTTGTAAATTTGGTGTATTTATTTATTTTTTGTTACTTTTTTACAGCCCACTTATAATTAAACAACATTATAAAAAAATAAAATATTTTAAATGTATTTTCACAACATGCCTACAACTTGATACCGTTTCGTATACATATAAATTAATTCTCAATCGTGAATGTAGATAATGATAATCGAACAACGACAAGTTACATATGATGGTTCGGTAACATCAAATTTATCCGAAAATACATCTGATATTAATTACATATTATTATGTAATGTTATGAAAAGTTTTATAAACCTATAAAATACATGGCTTTATATTTGTTGTTATGGCTAGATTGTAAAATATAGCAATAAACGTTTCATAATTTATCAATTATTACGGTCTTCACGGTCTTCATATTTTTGTAATCTACAATTTATTTTTTATATTTTTAAATTAGTGACACCTTATTTGTAATTATTAATTGTATGCGATTAGAAATTAAATTATTTGTATGAATTAAAATATGGGCAAGTTATGCAAGGCGATAGATTGATTTATTTCGTGTGCTGTAAGTATTCATTATTCAGCTGTAGTTGTATACGCATGTACAGTACCGCCAATCTATAATTAAATGTGTCCAAACGTTCATCTTTACAAACGATTTCCTTTACGTTTCCGATTATATATTAAAACGTATTTACATATTTTGTGGAATAAAAATATACTTTCCAATTATTATTTTTTTTTTTTATTCTTGTAATTTGTTTCTATATTACGTAACGTGTGTAATATAACCTTTGTGAGTCACAGTTCGTCTGTACATACACATGTGTTTGTTATGATCACTATATTAAAACATTGTTTAATATCTTTTGGTTTTTTCTGATTTAACCGAGAGACCGCCACTGGGAGGGATTTGTTTTACACACTTTTGCCTCCTGGTCCCTCATAATTTATTTGAAGAAATAGCAACGGTGCTGGGATGACAGATGGATCATCTCTTACACTTCTGTTGTGGTTTATTTTCTATTAAACCATATAAAAGTCTACGGAAAACAACATGTATAAAAACACAGCACCGATGGTACTGTGTATGATTGGTTTTTTCGTTTTGCACCAAAACATGTTTCTATAATTACCTATCATAAACTGTGATCTTGAACATAAACAGCACGACGTGCTGTATACCGGTAGAGCGTGGGCGGTTAACATCCACGGGTCGACCCGAGAGTCGCTGTTTCGATAATTCGTATGAATGTACAATCCTCACGTCCAAAAAGTTATACTTATAATCGATTCATGTTTATTGCGGGTTTGTCAAACATTCATGGTCTGCGAATCAAATAGCATTTTGACTCCCTGATCCTATCGACTATATTCACCATGAAACTATTGTGTTGTATTGTTGTTCTATGGTACATGAGATTCTCGCTCGTGGCCAACAGCAGCGTCCCTAGACAGTTTTCAATGATGGAGGATGTTGAACCTATTTTAGCTTAATAAATACAAATTATAAATAGAATACGATTTAAGAATAAATACATACAGTTAATTATATAATAGTATCGGTTTTTTGTTTAATTTTTGCAAATTTATCAATTCAATAATCTGAATGTTTTTGGGCAAATTTGATACAGTTGCATTAATTCCAGTCCTGTTAATTTACTTTGTCCCATTTAGCTCCTTAACCAAGTATTTAATCTAAAAAGCACAAAGTAAAAACTAAAAAGCAAAAAATTAGAAGAAAATTAAACTAATAACTATCATTATCAAGTTTAACAAATAATTAAAACTATAAGAACTCCGTATACCAGTAACGAGCACAGCTCAGTTAGTATACGTATCAGCGTATCAATGTATTTTTATATTTAATAAGATTCTATGTTATTTGATTATGCTGAAATGAATAAATAAATTATTTAAACATTATAATTTATTAATTATACAGCAAACATACTTTTAAAAACTTGAATAATCACAAAGAGTAAAGATTTTTTTTACTTACAGATTTATATTAATGTGGCAAAAGTCTTTATGTTTATAAAAAAATTTATTAATGAAATATTACTAATGTAAAGGAATAGGTAACAACACTAATAAAGCTTAAGATACACATAATAGATAGAATCAGAAAACAATGGACCAAAAATATTGCTGTGAAGCAAAATGCTATGAGAATTGGCGTACAAATTATAGAACAACCTGTGAAGTGTTGAAAAGCTTCTTTCTGTTGAAGTGACGATTACAGGACGTGTTCCTAATATTAATAAAAGTTCTCTTTTTTATCAATGATCATTATTATTTTATTAAAAATTTTTTGAAAATTGCTATGGAGGAGGGTGAAGCAACTGCCACCTTTATTTTCCCTAGGGGACGCGCCTGACAGCTATATATATATATATATATCGGACGTGTACGTCGGAAGTTTTTAAATTGTTTTGTATTTTCCATTTGCACACAATTTCATAACTATAGTCCTACACGTCATTAATTCGCATGAAATTTACTATTTAGAATTGTGTACCGTATAAGCCATTAAATAAACTATTGGGTCGATCGGTATTCGGAAAATGTCATTGTTTTAAACCCCCTATAAAAGTCGGCTAAGCTGGACACCTGTATAATTGGTGTTACCTAATTTCCTGCAGCAGCAGGTCATCGTTCACAAATCACAAGTGGTATCTTTCAACATTGTTCATTGTCTTAATAGTTATTATAATTATTAATATTCTGCGTCCTAAGGAACAGTTCACTGTTTCGCTTAACGCGTCCGACCTGCAACGAAGACTTTTTCTTTTTACGAAATGTAATTAATATTTCTGTCCTGCGTTTTATTTAATCGGTCAGCTACGCTGCAGCTTTATTTCAACTGAACGCATCAGATTTTACGTTTGTTTTTATTTTGTATTTTTACTCATTAGTCGCATATTATTATACCATTATTACGCGTGTACCGTGACCGTGCACACAGGGCCAAGGCGTTCCGAAAGAAATATACTAGTTTTACACTAGTGAGTTTTGTCGTTATGTTGTTATAACTATAATAATAACAATAATAATAATACATATTATTATCGCGTAGCAAGTACGTTGGCCCGTTGACGATACGACGACACGTTTATGGTTTGTGTACGCAGAATTTCGTTTTCTGGCAACGGCCGAGGCGAAATAAAAGCGAATACAGGACGTTGTCACTAGCACGTTGTGTATAGACTTAAACGATGCGTGTATGCGCGTGCGGTACTGTATGAAAGTGATTTGGCAAACGCGTTCCGAGAATTTCACATGTACACCGTGTGCGTCGTCGTTGCGGCGAAAAAAAAAATATTAAAAAAATAAAAATATTGCGCTTAACGATGTAATAATTAAATACGTATAATATAATATGGCAAGTTATCAATAATATATGTATAATATCCTCAGGTGTGTATTAGATGATGTTTCCGGCGAAGGTATATAAACGCGCATATACAGAATGATTATTTTTAACGATTGTCATGTCGGTCGACTTTCAAAGTGTTTTCGATAGAAATATATACATTTGTATAACGTTCCAAACCACAATAATTGTAATAACATGTTTACACTTCGTTTTCACTAGTTAATTCTTTTATAATTGTCCGTATATTTTCAGTAAAAAAACGCGGGGTTTTTTTTTTTTTAAAAAAATTTCGTAAACAGCTTATTTTTTAAAGCAAATGGTTTTTCTAGAATTATCGGCACGTACAATGGGTGATTGAATATTGGATCACGGTTAATTCTGAAGTATATAGACTAGCGGACTACGAGCGTATAATGACTTCAAATGTAAACGCTTTACTACTAAACAATTTACAACTGCACAGCGGTTCGGTATTCACTTATCAAACGTGTTCAAGTTTTCGGAAAAATGTACTGCTTCGAAGTAGCGTATATATATGTTTAAATAAATAAAGGCTTTCAAGAATCATTATTTATAGTATTTTACAGATATTTAGATGTTGGAAGTCATCCTGTATGAACGAGGTCCTTCCTATACGGTGTTTTCTTACGTCGTCGGATGCGCGCACGTTCCCTTGCATGCGGCAACGAAGATAGCAGCTGTTTGTCCTTTCACCTCGCTGCTGCCGTATCGTATCATAATATCAAATAGCAGGTACACACACACACATACGTGCTAGACACGCATATTATACATGTCCTCGGGTTGTCTACGAGTGAAGAAAAAAGTTTCAAACTTACGTAATGGGATATTATTTTTGCGGTAGAAATGCATACATGTACATTTATACATACATCTATGGACCGTATGAAGATACAGTATAACATATCTCGTCTAGTAATAACGAAAATATTTTATAATGTTAAACGTAGGTTGATATTATTATAATAGCCCACAGGGACGTCATTTACCGCGAGAGGAGGAAGAAAACGGCGAGTCGTGCGCGCATCACGATTCCGCTGGCGCATTAAATTATATTATATAGTGCTGTGCGCGTATTACGTACCTATAAGTATACGCAGTGTATACAAGCATCGAGCACAATAAATTACTTAAAAAAAAAAAAAACAATAATAAAATATAATAACGATTGTGGCGGCGATCAGTCGCGATAGCTTTTTATTTTTACAACCGTATGCACACGCATTATTTCCCGTCTTTCTCCTTTTATACCCAGAGAAAGAATCACTCAGTACTTATATATATATATATATATAATACAACTGAAAAATATTATAACACGATAACGTAATTAGTTCCTAAATAAGTTACATTTCTTCAGCCGCAGCACGATCTTCGGCCATTCATTATACATGTACACGCAGATATACCTCGTATCGGCCGAAATACTATACCTACGTATATAATTATTACGTCCGATACTGACAAGAACGGATCGATGAGATCTGAAAGAGGAAAAAAAAATCTATTTTTCGACTGTCACGTAATGTTTAGCGGTATTACCAATTTGATGACTGATGGTATTTAAAACACCTATCGAATGCATATCGTATACCTATATGAACACATGATGAGAAAAATAAAAACGTGTGTGCGTACGGAGAGTATATACTTTTGAAAGTTGTTATTTTTATGTTTTAACTATATATAATATATATCATTATACAATGTACGTATACATATACGAATATTTCTTTTCATTATTCCGAGCGAAAAAATCGTGCGAAGAATCCCGAAGAATAATTTATATAGATACGCAAATATATTGATACATGATTATCGATCCTACTATAGGTACTGACGTACTTTTACGCACTGATCTCATTTGCAGGCTCAACAAGATAAACACATTATTATGGTGATCACAATATAATTGTATATTTAATTGTCTATGAATAAATAAGCACATTATTGGCTTTGAATTAAAAAAACCGAAAATTTAAATCTAAAATGTGTTACTGTCATAACTTTTTAGGAAATCCGTCTGTGCCACTGATATTGTACGCAATAGAAAATTAATATCGTCGAAGTGTATAATATACCGACGTGGATTAAGACTCGAGGATGAAAACCATCAATTTTTTTTTTATTGTCACGTAGTAATTTTGACGATAATTGAAATGTCTAATGGACTTGCGTGTACATTGTACATACTGCAGAATAAGAAAGATATTTATTTTTTTTTTTAATTTTATTAAGAAGTATATGCAATCTGTACAGTTAGGTACAATAAGCATAATATGCAAGCAAAGTATAAAAGTCGTAGAAGTTGTGATTAAAGGTGCCACCCACTAATAACACTTTAGCTGTTGATAAGATTAAATGAAGGTGTTATGAATAAAAGAACGAAAAAGAAGAAAGGAAAAAGAAAGAAAACAGAAAAAAAAAGTTTTTCTTAAGTTATAAGAGGTCACAACACATCATGTTGTTTTCAGTCTACGATGGAGATTCTCAAGAAGGGTTGGGATGGATAGATCTTTTATAAGTGGATTGTAGTGGTTCGAAAGTTTGAGATAACATCTATTGTAGAAGGTTTTAGCTTTATTGCTGATTGTTTTTATATGGAAGTCGCTGTGAAGTGAATGATTTGAAATAAAAAAGGGGCATTTGTGATTTTACAGAGTGAAATATTTTGAAACGTTCACATTTTGTTGGTATTTGATTTTTGGCTGCTCCCTCCCCCTACAATCGAAGTTCATATAGGTTTTAGAAGAGATTTGAAAATTATTATTTTTGTTCTTAAATTTGTGAATTTAGTTTAAAAAAGTGTTTTCATCATACGGGAGCATGCACCGAGTCTTTTTGTTTTTAAATGTTTATTCCAGGTTAATCTTTTGTCGAGATGAAGACGTAAATATCTAACTGAGTTAAATGTCAAATGTCGGGAAGGTTTATATTGTTCTGGTATTGAAAGGTTATGCGGCTCCCCAAATTTGGATGCTGTATGTCCATAATGATTTGAGTAATGACTTATAAATTAATAATTTGGTATTAATGTTCATTTTAGATCGTAGGAGAGGTTTTAGTAGATGGAGGCGTGCGTTTAGAGCTTTACGTTTATCTTTGAGATGTGGTCTCCAGGTTAGTTTTTTGTCAAAGATATTATGTTAAAACTTGAAAAATGAAATTAAAAATAATAAAGTTTAATCGGCTATATATAGTAATGAACGTCCAATGTCCATATTATGATTTTAAAATAAACCATAAACGCTTAGGATACTGAATATATTATGACATTGTATATTGATATATCATATATTGATCACGGCAAGATAATTCAAAGCTACAGGTGTACAGAGGTAGTATAATATGTGCGGCTAAACGAAGTCATAGTTTCAAATCGTACGTTCACTCGATGTAACGTGATGCAACTGATGGGCAATTGTACAAAAATGTGTTGAAAAAAAAACCCGTTTTCTAACAAATAATTGAAGATTGATCGTTTGACCACTTCATAGTTATAGTGCGGTATATTGTAGACTATAGAGAGCGCAAACTTGTGTGTTATTAGATTCCGCCGATTAGAAATCACGTGTAAATACGTAATCGAAGATTATTTGAAAGTTTCTCAGGTCGAATTATTTTCCATGATCTTTCGACGCACGTGTGCTACGCGACGTTAAACGTCACGCTCAGACGTTTCGTGAGAAGTGCGACGAGACGTGGATGCTCAATATATCCGATCAAAAAACCGGTCGATAATTTAATGTCGTCGATTTGTACCGGATAATCTGTAACGTATTCGTAATGAACATCAACACACACATACACACAAGCGCTGTACTTGCTCACACACGCACGCACACACACACACACACACACACACACACACACACACACACACACATACATATTTATTAAACGTCTGGAAATTAGTCGAAATACCATGTGACCTGTGAAATCTATTAACTAATAGACGGGCGTGCGGGGTTTAAAAGGTTACAATATTATTACTTGTATTATTATTATTTGAATGCGTTTCGCCGTGGCACGTCGTCACGCTGGTGAATGATCCGAGGGAGTTCCGCGGTTCGTAATGTACAAATTATACGTTATCGGTTCGCTCATAAGGTAAAAGTTTTGATGGACAATAGCTAATTGTTCTGTTAACGTCTTGACATCTCAAACCGTGATTGATTACTGAAAATGTAATATCATATAGTATACAAGAGTATAGTGTATTATTATTATTATTATTATTATTATTATTATTAGTATTAAAATTGAGACATTTATAATTTGCAGGAAATTCCTATTATCCTACAAAATAGTGGTTTTCAAATCACTTGCGTCCAAGAGAGGTGCGAGAATAGGTACTTTTAGCTGGGGAGACGCTGCACAGTTAATACATTATAATATACACTATACTTATATAACATATACTTTAATTCTCAGAAATAAGATCATTTGTACAACATCAGTGAAACGAGAGGATTTTTTAAATTTAATTGTCTATGTTGTTGGTCCACATCAAAATACGATTTACTTACTCATAAGGACGTACAAGTCATACTGATGGATTGTACACGTGGGCAAAATACAATTTTATAGACATAATAGGCACGTGCATTGCTTAAAACACGTATTGAAAATAAAAATAAATAAATCTTTTTTACGGTTAAATTATTACTGTTTTATGAAACTAAAACTTAAACTACCCTATACATAATACATATATGTATTTATTATGGTATTGCCAACTTAAACTTTGTCCATTCATTTATAATCGAAGGTAGGATACATCTCACTAACAAAGATCAGTGTTGTATTTGTAAGGCTTAAGATTTAACGGTATTTTTTTATAAAACAAGTACAAAGTTTATATTTTGATTTAACATAAAATAAATAAATAATTTTCAAGTTCACTTGTACTCGCAATATTGAATAAAACAAACAGTTTTTATCAATTGGAATTTATTGATTAATAAAAATCATTATTATGATGCACTTGAAGACCTCCAATTGGTTGAATTGCAATAACAATAAAAATCACATAAACTTATACAGTTTTTGAATTAATAACTTAATTGATTTATTACAGTCACAGTTCAAAATAAGATTCCGAAATGTGTTATACTAAAATTTTTATAATAAAACGCGTATTGAAATCAAAAATTGTAGAATTTATCTGTTTGTAGTCTTTAATTTCCAAAATATTTACGGGAATTTTAACGACCAGGACGGTACATAAAATGTATCGATATAATACGATTGGAATTCTCTTACAAGTACTGTATTTGTTATACCATTGTATATAATACGGCAATGGTAAAATATGTCGTATATACGTCAACAAAAGTTGATGATTTTGATTATTTATTTAGTAACCAAAACGAAGTATATAATTCAATAGTGGATAATATCTTAATTAATTCGTAATAATTTGAATATTAGGTACTTATATAACCTGTATTCGCCCTCCATACATAATTAACTATAAAATATAGTTATGTAATTAGTGTATGATATAAGATATAATTATGTGAAAAAAAGTTATATTATGACTTATAAGACTATTATAAGCAAATGAATTTATTCATAATATGAATAAATCATTTGCTTAACTCTATACGTAGGGTTTATTAGTCATATGATATTACTATCCATTAGCTGATCTATAACTCCATGTCATCTGACTCATTATTTTCTTAATAACCTAATTTAAATATAATATAAGTTGATATAATAACTTAATACCTATATACATTTATGGTTCGGTTGACTTAAAAAATCAAGATTTGTCACATTATTTTTCAGCAGCAATTCATTACAAAACGAAAACCATAATGTATACGGAATCTGTATTCCCTGTTATTATACCATTCGTCGTTCTGCCGGAGTATATATTCTTAAAATATTTTGTTATAATGTAATTTATTACAAATAGTGTGTGGCATTGGTTTTAATTTTAAATACTTCTAATTTTTTTGGTTACCGATTGGTTAATATTTCGTGAATCAAACCGTTAACCGCGGACGACGAGTAAAAATAACAGTTGAATAATATTTATGGGTACGACCCACTGCAAAAACATAAAATTTGAAAGTAATACGCGATTGTACTGAAAACCAAAATATTTGACTCACAGTATAAATTTTAGGTGGGTACATGTTGTGGGGGTACTATTCAGTTGTATAATTATTTTAATAGCAGTGTTACGATTTCAAAACAAATTAAATAACAGACAAATTGATGAAGTCGTTACTAGTTTTCAGCTAACGTAAGCGTCTTCGAGCCATGATGATTATAATGTATTTTAATTGAATTCATGCAACGTTATAACTTATAAGGTTATAACGTTGTTAAATTTTGAGAAACCTCGGCAATTAAAATATGAACCATGAACAGATATTGCAGAGAAACGATATCGATTGTATTTTAAAATATTTATATAAAATATGTATGTACGTACTTTTTTGTACAACGTCGTATTTTATACCTGTGATGTCTAAGATTGATTCGATTCATTTTAAAACCTCTTCTCGATCTCACGGGTTAAAAAATATTTTCGTTGCACTGCAGCATTCGTGTTTACTGGAATAATTACGCTGAATGTGGCTTAGACTCAGTTAACTTCTAATTTAAATAATAATAAATAACGTCGTCGACAATGATGACGAACTATGATGATGATTGTAATGATAAAAATAAAAACATAATTTAACAGCCTAGTCTTTTATAATATATAATGCCTTATTTTTCGTTTCAGTAAAACTATCCATGGTGACGTTGTTAGCTTATATAGTTACATATTACATATTATAATATTTAGACATGTTGTAAAAATGTACCTACAAACATAAAAAAGTAACAATTTATGCTTCTCGTCCAATAATATTAGCCGCACACGGATGCATGCACTCGCTCAGTGCCAGTGTTTAAACAACAGAAGTTGTTTCTCATTATAATCATTTTTCAATTTAAATAAATGTACCTACGCATAATATTTAATCTCAATATTATGTGATACGAATAATATTTTGAATTGTTTTTTTGGACCGTTACAATACCGTATTAGACAATCACATTGTTACATTCTATTTTATTTCGAAATACAAGACCGAATTGGATTGAAGTCTGAAGTGCATGCACACTCTTTCGTACACACTCTCTCGTACACGTATACACACACATACACACGCGAGCGCGCGTTATATGGTCCAATCGTTATACAACAGTCCAAACACTGACCCAACTTAGAAGAAAATGCAATTTATTAGTAAATCACTGCAGTAGGCTGTTATAATTGTTATCAAATTTATTATAAACTTATATTTCCAACCAACGCACGTGAGATGATTTGAAAATATTCAGAAGAACTCCCAACAGTGTCACGATCGGCTAGATTATTATAATTTATAATATGTTTAGCCGTTTTGGTAACTTCAGTTCCGACGACTTCATCGCGTTTTCAGTACCTATTCCCGAAATCCGTTGTTTTTGACAAAACTGTAAGAGCAATTAAGTAGATTAGTGTATTCGATATAGTTTCTCGATATAGTTTCTCGATATAGTTTCTCGATATAGTTTCAAAATGTTCTAATCTGCAACAGTGCGGGTACTGTTTTGGAGGTCCAAACACTTATATTTCGTATAATCAGAACAAATTTTTAAACATCCATCCGAGCCGAAACATTTCGTAAACATTTCATCTGAAAAATATTTGGAGCGTAAACAACGGACATTTGTCAAATTTAACGTTTCTCAAGAAAAGAATACGGACACTTCATTTGCATGAATCTGTTGGTAGGTACATTCACCTTTCAACTTTTGTCGAAACCGATCGATTAAGTTTGAATTGGTTTTTATTAGCGTAATCTAAATTAAAATCTTGTAATAATATTTGCAATCTTTCATATCCGTTTCGTTTAATTTAAACTAAACAATCATAGTGTTCTGATAAAAAATAGTAAAAATTAAATATTTTGATACTTCAGTCTAATGATTATTTATTAATTATAATAGTCCGATGATAATATCTGGTAAAGATCATAGGTATTAAAGTGTTTTTACAATACTATAGTTTTTCCTGTGACATTTTTCATTGCTGGGAAATAATTAATTAATAACCTCCAAGAGCAGTGTTTCTCAACCTGAGGAGCGTGTAAACTTTGTTAAGGAGGCGCAAAAACTAATTCCAAAGTAAATTTTTTTTATTGCTATGTATTTTATGTATGCATTTTACAATGTAGGGAAAAAATTAAAAAATTAACAACGATCGTTTATAGTTGTTGTTGTGTTACCTATCAATAAAGATGCCACTAATCGACGACTACTGTATAGATTATTTGTAAAGTATATAAAAAAAGGTCATCATTTTTTCCAGTTAAGGAGAGGGGGCGGGAAATTATTGAAAATCTTCCGAGGGAGCGTTGAACAGAAGAGGTCATAGAGTATAGAATGTTTTGCCCTTCATAACCTATTATAGTTATGAACACCGATTCGTCTAGAACCAATTACTTAAAACAAAAACGTTTGACATGTTTTCTTACGAATTTAATAATTGTCCGCCTCGACTCGTCGAATCTTACGTTATTCGGGAGACAATGAAAACGGTTTAATAACACTCGCGGGACACTAGGCACAACTCACTATACTGCACGAATGGATAATTAAAATAATTATATACCCACTTTGGTCGTTGTCGAATCGACTCGTAATCGCATTGTACATATAAATACAACTGCAGCAGCTGTTTGTATAAACATCCATCTAGCCATGTAGCCAATGTTTTTTTTCTGTTCATCAATAACAGGTAAGTATAAGTAATATTATTATATCATATTGTATAGGTACATATACGTGGTGTATTATACTACTACTATTATATATTCTGGTCTACCCGACGCATATACAATTACATTACGTCCTAATATCCGAGTGTAATACAAGGATTTAAATTCTATTTCGAATCCTCTCACTTTTATTTCTCTTTTTATTCTCGCGTTCAAATGGTATGTGCTCTTATGCAACGCGTGTACTTTTGTGTATATGTACACGGAAATAATTATAATAAACTATATATTCCTACATTTTTTCGGCATCCGAGAAAACGTTTTTTTTCTCTTTTTTGTTTCTTCCGACGGGCGATGACTTCCTTATGCCCGGTGGCGTTATTTTGTCCAAAAATAAATTTTAAATTAAAGCGCACGTGCATGTGTTAACGTATTGTACTTAGTGCCACATTTAGAGGGGGATGGGGCCCGAGTCCCGTAGCCCTCATAAAATTAAACAAATGTGAGATCCCCACAATATGAGTACGATGTGTGTATTAATTAGTGTCAAAGTTTCATCGTACATTTAAAAAATCAGTTTTTAAATTTTCAAAAAAAAAACATTTTAGTTTATTTATTTTTTTAGGAGTCTTACAAGTGACTTCTTTAGAAAAGATTAAAATTTAGTAATGAAGCTAATCATAAAATTGATATAAGTGTATACGGGTGACGCGTTGTAAATCGAAACTAAACAATATTGGTGTTTTTCTATGTATGCTGTCGAGAATAACACCTCAATTTAAAAATAATAATTATATTATATTTTGTTCCAACTGTTCTTATATTATGTGATTGGTCATATTATTGTTTAAGACCCTTGTGTTTTACAGCCACGCAGAAATTCTACATAGTTTAAGTTCATACGTGTTTTGAACAATTATTGAAAAACATGCAAACTCTTATAAATTTTTAGTTCTAGTCAGTATTAGTCGTAATGAACATTTTGCAATACCGACATTTTGATTATTGTGGTTTATTTAAACTTTAGAGAGACATTTAAATTCTGAAGAGTAAAGGCTAAACGGTTACAATAATGTATTACACAAATCAAATTTACGTATTAAAAATAATTAATAAATAATTAGAAATTTTAACGAACAATAAATTATCCTATAGTTTAGAAGAATTGTTTTCAGTCATGAGAGTTAGATAACCGATACTGGGTCCCCCATATAGCCTTGAATCCGGCACTGGCCTGTATACTGCAAAGGTATATTAATTGTCGTACACGGCCGCCGTACGTGTACCTACACATTATATTGTGCGAGCTTAGAAAACGTGTTTATAGTTTTACAAGTCGAAAACGCATTAAACAATTAGTGAACTTTTACGACAACGACCTGGAAATTCGGTTTAATAGTGCTTGGCTGCATCGGCGCATCATCATAAACTGCATAATATTATTTACATATACGCAGACTGCAGAGTAAAAACGGCGTGTCAGAAACACGGCATCGTTCTCGAGAGGATATTATTATATTATTTATATTTATGGTTATTTCAAAACATAATCTCCAGTATTTATTCTATGCAGTACGTCTACCGTTAATTTTACCTTCTGCACGTGGTTTCACGATATTTCACGATGTTATTATGATGTAACAATATGTACTTAATAATGAATTATTATTAATGATACATAATATACAACATACCTATTATACATTTAACATGCTAAACGCTTAAATTAATATTAAAATTTAAGTAGTAAAGTAATTGCAATGGTTCACGTAGCTGCTTTATGAAAAATTTGATAATTTAATAAACTATTTTGATTGAAAATGTGAACGTATTATTATTCTTTTCCACACGTTTAGTAAATTAATTTCTAATTTTCGATTTTCCAATATACATATTTTCTTTTTTTTCAGCTTATACTTATAAAACTTTTGAATTTTTTTTTTCAACTCCATTCATTCAATTAAAAATAATGTGTAACTCAATACTCATTTAGCATAAACCATAATATGTGCTTTTGCTTTATTTATAAATCAGAAATATAACCAAATACATAATATGTAGGTAGTTATTATAACCAAGGTTCGATAAGTTTGGTGGAAAATCAAAAGTTACTAATAATATTGAAGTATTAAATTTTTACGACGATTACTTATAACGAGTTGAAATTAGGTATGTATTTTCGTTGAGCTCTACTAGGGTATTTTGGCATTAGTAAAGGCGGGAACATATTATCTCGTGTTATGACATGAAAAGTGCTTAAATAACTTTAAACCGAATATTTTTGTCAACGGCACACATTTTTATGAAAATTCTTTGATATCAAAACGTATAATGTCACATAATAATGAACATTGTTGCTGTGTGTTATATCGCAAACCAAGTGTTCACCATCGGTATAATTATTGTACACTGGCTTACGTATATTGCAGACTGCAGTTCCGTGTAAACCATGTCACGGATCTCGTAACCCCGAAGTGCTGACCAATTGCATATTGTTTGAATACAGTGGTGATTAGTTGGTAACTATCGGTTAAGACACCGGGTTATGTATTCGTAGGGTTATTCGAGGTTCATTTCCAACGGAGTCGAACGTGTTACGATTATCACTCGAGTTGCATAATATAATCCAAGGAAAAATGATGATGTATACCGTCCATATTATTATAGTACATGTTATGAATATTATAATATGACAAATACAAATGTTTAATTCCGTAATCGGACTTCAGTAATTAGCATATTTGAGTGAGAAATAGAATCGAGAGAAAGAAAAGAGCTGATAAATAGCTAATGCCCCAGCGGTATTAAGAAATTTAACATCTTGGTCTCTGACCACGGCGAATTAGATGTTTTTAACATTTTTTAGAACTTAATATGATTAGATTTATTATAATCTTAGAAATCCTTTGAAGTTATAATTGAAAAATAATAATTGTTGTTTTTATCAGAATATTTTTGTCATTTCTGATGGCTAGATAAAGATAAGGATTGTGTGAAAACAAATTTCTCAACGATTCGTTAATATATAACGAAAGTCTTAATATTGAACTTTTTGGTAAATGTTAAGGCTCGAATAAAATGCGAGAGTAGAAGGATTTCAAGAGACCCAAAATGTAACTGTACTGGGAAAACATTTTATTTCATGTGAAAAATTCCTCTTTAATTTTTAAATTTGGTCTTGTAATCAAAAAATAACAAATTTTTGATAGTTAATTTGATTTCTTTTCTATCCTATATCCGTATTCACGCACAACTTTTTTTGTGAATTTTGGATTCAGTATAACACATTTTATTTTATTTAAAATACATAAAATTATAAAAGGACTTAATTATAAATAAAGAACAGTTATAAAACTCAGAATTAATTGTGGAATAATTTTATTTAGATTTAAATTTAGATTTAGTAAAATAAAAATGTGGTATATTCTAAATCCAAAATGTACAAAAAGTAGTTCGTGAATTCGGTAAGAAGGGAAAAGTGAAAAATGAAGGGAGGGGTTTCTACATAAATGATGTAAAATTATAACGCTTTGAAAATTGATTGTTATTCAATTACAGGGTAAAATTTAAAAACAAATGGGAAAATGTTCACATGAAATAAAAGTTTTTCCCTGTAAAGTACAATTTTTGGACTCCAAACAAACAAAACACTTATATTTGCGAGTACATGGGTAAGAAAACATCTTCGTAAACTCGGTAGGTATTACCCGTTTCGTGATTATTGTAGATAGTCCGAAATTACGTGCAATTTAGCAATTAAAGGAATTTAATCTCATTGCTATAATGTCCAGGCCATAATAGTTGTATTTTTGACTGGGTCGAAGTCATGATGTTTTCGAGGACTTGATTGATTTATGCCATTTGTTTTAGAATAATATAAATGTACTGTGATTGATTGATTAATCGAGAAAATTAAAAATAAAAAATAAATTAAACGCACAGCGGCGGCCGCAAATAGATGGTGAAATCAGTTTATGTAATATTATCATATTATTAATATTATACCTATACTATATTATGTGCTTGTGCACATTGTCAACACAAATTGTGTTATTGAATTTACTGCGTCGACAAATAATATAATAACAATTTTTATATAAGAATAGGTATAGCGCGTGTATCCGGATATAGATGTTTATCGGCCTACCATATATGTATATTTTTTATTATAATAATCGTGTACCCGTCTTAATAGCCGGCTAATAATATTATATTACGTTTGCCGTATAGGTGCTCGAATGACTGTCAAAATGTCAAACATATTATTCACCTCTGCTCATATCACAGCGTCACGATCTCGCTGTTTGTTAAATGTTACAGTCGTAATATACACATCGAACTGGATGCGTTCAAACGGCGCCGTCACAACGTTATTGGTTGTATTATTCGTGTATTATAAATTATAATCGTTATTTCATTAATATATAATGGGTAACGGTTATGAATGCGATTTTGAATAGATTTTTTTGATTGCGCCGCAAATACAAGCGCGCGTCGTCGCACCGAGTGCATATTTAATAATATTGAGAGTAATGGTTGATAATTAAAAACGAGACGCACTTTCGTCAAGAATGTTATTACTGTCCAAGTCAAGCGATGTGTATCATTCGGCAAAAATAAATAAACGGCACCGAAAACTATAATATACTCAAATATATGACATAAAATTTACCATAATACGCTTCTGCAATTGAAATTTTCAAGAATTATTATGTTTATTTTGTCAACGGTTAAAATTTGAATTTAATTATAAATTTTAAACCCGGATGGGATTGGTGAATAATTTTAAATTTCTATCGGTGTTTCAGTGATTTATAACAAAAACTTATTTCAACTGTTCATTAATAAATGCGTGTAAATAGCATTACAAAATTACATTTTTTGTCATTCTTATAATTTCATGATTTTTAGAATAACTAGAGTATTATTGTATAAATGTACACGTATGCCTAAGTTGAAACCATTAAAATGCCAGTTTGATAATAAGTATAAAATAATTTGACTAACAGTGTATTTTTTAATATACTATATGGTATTCCAATGTAACAAGAAATACCTACCCATATATATATACATTTTTTTTAATTCAATTATGCTGTATTGTTTGCAAAAAGTTTAAAGAAGAAAATGTTTTATACAAGTTGGTAAGTTTACTGAACGAGAGTATTAATGCTTTGTACTGACGATTAATAACAAACTCTTTATTAGTCAACCGCATTTTTTCAATGTTTCTTTTCTTCTAATTTAATTAACTTTTATATTATAAAAAGTAAATATAAAATTAACAAATTCGTAGAAGTTTTTCCATTTTACTACGTTTTTATTGATAATAATTTCAATTAAATATGCTAGCCCAGTACTTTTGATAAATAAAGAAAAACTGCATTTTTCCTCCAGACATTACACATTATTTAAGATTTGAAACACCTAATTAACATAATATATTTATTATAGACATATGTAATATTTAAACCGTTTCGTCAACACCGCATTGACTACATAATATTATATTCGGCATTAAAACAATACCGGTTTATAACAATAATTACAACAGCCACAGACTATTGTTTCATAAACGGATGTGCTCTCATAATACCTAATTGTCATAAATATCCTTGTCGACGTACAGCAAACAATTCGTATAAAACCATAATGAACTGGTAATTTTCATTTATTAATGTAGGTACTATATTTACGTACGATTCGTTGTTACAAATATTGAATGTTTCGGATTAGTTGAACGTTATTCTGTTTATCGCTTTATGTGAACAGCAGCGACGGCAGAACTGCAAAGATCGTCTTTAATATTATACACATAATAAAGGCCGATAGGAATAAGGTCGGTCAAAATGTTTTTTACACGCGCTCGTGGCTGTTGTCTCCTGGACATTGTTCTATTTCGTCCTTATAATAGCATTCGCTAAAAATCGCTGTATCTCTTTATCCAATTAAGTATTTCACAACATGATCAATGCAGTTTTGTATGGTCACCGCACTCGCCAAATTATTGTCACACTTCATATTTTATAGTCACTCCGACGTATTGTAAGTAGTTATTTGCATGTTTATTTAACCTTGGGAAGGGGTTGAAATCTGACCACCCGCCTTACCGTGTGAGTCGGTCGGTGTCACTTTATATGAATTGCATAATTCGCAATTCATCCACATAAATCGATGTCATTGCACACTAACGTGTATCGTGTATTTGTGTAATAATTCTAACTCGAAGTGATACGAATAAACACATACGGTTTGAAAGTAAAGATAAAAAATTTACTAGGCAAATCAAAACGATTTAATTACATATTAAATCATTATGCGTGAACACAAAATACAATAGTAGGTACAGAAAACTTTTTCGTGTTGGTATATTAAAATAATGAACGTTATTAATTATTATTATGAACTATTATAATATATATGATACATAACATCATAGATAAAATACAAACATATTATTATTTTTTTCAATTCATTTTTCGTTCCAAACAATTTTTCTCTTATATTATTTTCTAAAACAATTTATTATAATATAGAAAAAAAAACGTACGTAAACTTTAGTAATACTAAGGAAATAAATTAATATATATAATCAAACATAAAAAATTAATATAATGAGATTCGTGATTATAATACGACAATAGTAACAATCACAATACAAATCCTTATCTAAATTTTCTTAAAACGTTAAATTCTCTATTATTATCTCAGATGCTGAGACTTATTTAATTTCACATAATTGAAATTAATTTCAAAATCACAACAGAATTAATAAATCTAACACATATTGTCTATTTCAAATTATTATCCCACAACATACATTTCACCATTGCGTTTTTTCCAATTTGATTTTGAACGCTTTTTCATCGGGGTAACCTATTCGAAACAGAACAATCGTTTTATTTAATTAATTTTCAATATTGTAAACGACTTAGTAATATATACATATAAATATACAAATATATTAAATACTTACAAATTGTCTGGATGTTTGTCGTTCTCGCCGTATCCGATTGCATATGGTATTTAGGTAGAACATTTTTAGCGCAATGCTTCTGAAATAAAACAAAACGATTATCGTTGATTTGTACTCTTAACGTAACGGTAACTGCATAGATTTTATGAAATATCGACAATAGTTAAAATCCGTTTGCGTCGTCGCATATAACTCATTCGTTTTAGTGTTTAAGATTTAATCGTATTTGCTCTGTGTTTATTAATCGATCCTACTCACCGTCGAAGGTTGTGGTGAATGGTTTTTCACATGTTTTCTGAGCGAGCTTGGATCGGTGTACCGTTTGTTGCATCCACTAGCTGTACATGCATATGGTTTCTGCGAATAATACAACATTACAATTTAATGCGAGATTCAATTACTGCAGAAATAGACGTCGGAAAATATTTCATCTTGCAGTGTTTACATTTTACTTAGAAAACTATTTTGTTTGCCTTTAATAAATATTGTTTTGGTCATGTTTGAAAATAATCAATAGTTTGCAGTCGGTAAAAAATCGGTTGCCTAAGCATACACCACACGTGACATGTACATTATAAAACAATAAAGTCAAGCACAAGTATACTGTAAAATTAGTAACTAAAATAATAATTTTAAACATCTTACTAATTTTCATATTTCAATCAGTTTATTATATTTGTTAATTATTAAGTACAACTATAAAGCAATAAGAACACGTGGCCGGCATGAATATGCATAGACAACGCTACTAGGATCATGTGGTCACCCATCCAACTGCTAGTAGCACTGGGTAGTGATTAACCGAAGCACTGAAAGTGACTGCGGCAAATTGTTCCATCTCACATTACACAATGCCATAACATATTTCAATACTACTATAATATGACTATACAGGGTCAGAATTTTAGCGACTTCTATATTCCTTTTTTTTAAAAAAAAAAAATGGTAGTGTCGAGAAATTATATCAAGATATTTATACAGAATTTTTATTATTCTCATGGAAACAATTTATAAGTAATGAGAGTTTAACTTTTAACGAAATATTATTTTTTTCCAATCAACATACTTTTAGCCTGTGTGTTTCATATTAATTACATAATATGTTTTATGATTATGACTAATTATAATTTTTTATTATGGTCACATTTTTACTTTTAGACGGCATTTCGTATAGGAAATTTATGAAGTTACTTGTGTATAAACATTTTTCGTATCTTTAAAAACTAATTAGAAATTTTATTTTACAAAAATATTATTACTTGGTAACTACAGTAACTACATATTTTATTTTTGTTTTTATTATACACATCACATAATAATGTTGTGAAATTAAATGAAAAGCCACAGAGTGCCTTTTTTTATTTCATCGAAGTTAAACGCAATTTATATTCTTCTTATCTAAAATTGTACGTTTATTTTTCTTATAAATTTGACGTTTTATTTGATTTTGGTTCGGTAGTTTCTTTAATAAGGTCGTATCAACTATTTGGTTGATAATAATGTTCAGGTAAAAAATTTAAATAAGAAAATAAAAATAATCAAATAAATTAATTAAATTAAATTTATATTATTTAAAAAATATATTATATAAATAAATTAAATAAATGCATAGCCTTGAGTATTATTAAAAGTGAATATTACAACCATTTCAAATTAAAAATTCTTTGTCAACTAAATCGCAGTTAAAAAATAATATCACAAGAAAATACTTCTTCTTTTGAAATTGTTGGTATATAATATAAGCTTTAATATAATTCTTATACATTTTATATTGATAAGATATTATTATAAAAAACACATTTCTGAAATAAAATCAAAAAAAAACAACAATTGCCCCTAATTCAAATGTTGTTAGACATGTTATATACTCAAAGTAACATTTACATTAGTTCAGTTTTAGAAGAGTTCTATATACACAATGAAATAAGGAAAAATAATTTTGATAATATTTTCAATGTCCAAACCAATTTTAAAAATATCTAATCAAATTCTAATTAAATCAGTACATTTTAAATAATGTTAATAAATAATAAGTATAATAATTAATAACCAAACAATTTTATTTCTTTAAGTATTTATATATCTAATAAAAAGTTATTTAATCTCTTCTATTAAAAGTATACTATCTCTGAGTCAAACTACCATTTTTCTTATTGTATTCCCCTATTTACTTTTTTTATACTCAGTCACGATATTATTTTTAACTGTGATTTACCTGACAATGAAATTTTAATTCAAAACCGGTCGTAATGTACACTTTCAATAATATTCGAGGCTAAGCATTTTTTTATTTATTTATATTATTTATCTCTCTGTATAAAAATGAATCCCTATTTCCCTATGTCACAGCATTACGCGTGAACAGCTTGACCGATTTCGTTAATTCTTTTTTTGTTGTATTTATAATTGTCAAGAGAAGATTCTTGGGAAAGACAAAAATCAAAAAAAGTTGCACGAGTGCTACTAACTCAAGCTTTAAAGAGTGGCTGATATATTATTTTGGTTATCTTTAATTATTTTGGACTCGAAACTTTTACTGGATACTATATATCTATTATCATAAAATAAATAAAAAAATACTACCTTGGTAACCGGTTATGAAAAAACCATACAAAAGTATTAAATACCTTATTATATATATATTTTTTTTATATGCAGTTTATTGTTTATACTTATCATATTTATAATTAATTGTTATAACTATTTTTACTTTCAAATATTATGTAAAATAGAATTTTATTTCCATAATAAAGATTATTATTATTATTATTAATGCTAACCAAACATAACTAAAAAAATATTAGGTAGTATTCTATTAAAAACTATGCCCCAATTAATACTGTGCCGTGCAGAACCGGATAATACAGCTATTTGTCCAAAATTAAATCCTTAAAAGGGTAAAAGAATTACAAGGGTTAATAGGTTTAATTTATTAAAAATGTGAATATGGAAAAATAATTCCCTTAGCCGGAACCACTGAAACTACGGGTAAAAAATTTGATCAAAAGAAAATTAAGGCTAACCGAACACGGCTAGGCTCTAAATAATGAAATAATGTATATCATATTCCATTAAAAACTATGTTCGGCCAAGACTTTCGTGCGAAGCCGGGTGATTGAGCCAGCCTTTAAATATTTATTAAATAATACAATATTTAATTTTATTAACTATTTTTTTTTTTTACTTTTATAAATTTACGAATGTTAACCATTTAAAAAATTGTTGCATTTATAAATGCATGATCATATCGTTAAATATCTTTATTTTATTAATTGGTATGCATTTTACTGTGTATAGTTGATAAGTCATAATTAATAACTTCACGTGTCAGATCAAGCCCATGAATGTAACGTTTAAACATTTTACAACTTATTTACATTACCGTTTAGATAATTATTTCAATATTATTTAATATGTTCACTAAATATACCTGTTCAAAGTGTGTTCTTTGATGTTTCGCTCGGTCCGAACTGTTACTGAACGCTTTGATGCAACCCAAAAACTGACAGGAATATGGTTTTTCACCTGTGTGCGACCGTTGATGAATTTTTAAATTCTCCAGTCTGGAGAACGACTTTGGACAACCATCAAACTATCGGAAAATACAAAACATTTCATTAGGTTTTCGTATATTCTTCCCAATTAAAGTCCATGTTTAAAAATAAAACCAAAAAATATCAGATCATAGTACAATAATAGATGTAATCAATCCGGATGTTCAAACCACAGTTCATGATCCTATCAATAATGATGCAGAACGCATATGCGATGTACTTTTTATGAACGGAATCCCGTATAGCGGTACGGTTTACAAAACCAACTGATTTTTAACCTAAAATACAGAGGTGTGCTTCTACTTGTCCAATGGACTATGACAATTAGGTATTTGCGAAACTATGACTAATAATACACGGTCATTATTATTAGACGCGGCTGCGACTTTATTAAACTGAACAAATATTTACGCGTTCAAGACCATTTAAATATGCTTTAAAAATGTCAATACTCCGGGATATATTCGAGAAATCTCGCCAGTAAACTTGCATTAAACTAAATTCACGGACCTGCACGTGGCCTGACATTTGCAGAAAAACATGTAACAATATAGCTCCTTATGCGCATAAAATAAATACACAACACATCAACACTTTTAATTAAATACGTAAACACATTATACTACGGTGTGTGCCAGAGAAAATAAATGGGTTGGTGTGCAATACCGTCTACGCCTAAACATTATATTGATGATTTTATATTTTAAATTCCACTTAACAGGATATGCAGAAACAAGCATTTTAACCAACTGGTGATGACTGGAAAATAGAAACATATGATTGTAATGCGACTTGAATAGGCTTATTATTGTCTGGACGACTGATATCTGGAGCTTTCCTCCAATACCATAGCCGTCGACGTTCAAATCGCATTATTTATAGGCTATAGCCGGTGATCTTATAGAATATCGAGGGTGGGGTGCTTAGGTACTTGGTAAAAAACTGATCAGTGAGATCTCAATTATAATATTTTTACTTTATACATCTAAATTTAGTGACCGTATTTATTGGTACCAAAGTAGTGAATAAATACAATGATAACAATGACATAAATAAACATATATTATAAATAATAATTAATAAAATGTTATTTGATATTGTGATGAATTTCCCAAGAATAAAATTTGAAACTAAATAAGTATAATGAAAAATCATTCCATCTTGTCCGTAAATTCAATACTTTGTGATCTGTTAACAATATTGTATATTGTTTCGAATTCTTTTTGGTAGGGTATTAAGGAGGTCTTAGAAATCGAATTAATTTTTTTGGGAGACTGAGCCACTGTAAGCCTTTTTCCTCCAATCTTCACTCATGAGATTATCGGTGAATATTTGCCACGTAAGTATACAATGACATGCATTTTGAATTTAAATGGCCGTGAAAATAATCCCGGTTCCCTTCAATACAAATAAATCTTTCGCCTTTTACTATATATTATAAAAAAAAAGTTTTCCAACTAGCGTAATTAGTAGTTAGCTTTATCTCACCTCATCACCCTAAAAATATTCCTAAACACACTTGTATTTTACAACCGGACACTAAAATATCATGTTCGAGCTAATAAATTATATGCACCCGGGACAAGGATACCAGGTGGTTGTGTAATAAAACTCAGTGTTCCTCAAATCTTGAAAACACCACCTAAACGTTTACAGGAATCCTGAAGTACAAACCCATAATATGAAGTCATTTAGACTAGTTATTCAAATTATTAAATACATACTTGTACTTAGATGTATTTAAGTATAGTATAAATATTTAAGTACACATTTAACAATATTTGAATACTTAAAATGTTGACATTTATATTAAGTATTCAAAATCGTACGGATGTTGTATTACTTGCATTAATGGTAAAACATCAAATATAAATCTCCCATTAATGTGCATTTATTAAAGTCATTGATATAAAAAACGTTTTTTTCTGCTAACTTTTTTATAATTGGATAGCGTTCACGTGATTGTTTATTTTCCAAAAGAGCTGTTAAATTTTTTTTCTTTTAAAAATGCATTTTTCTAACACAATTATCAGTAGTCAAATGACTAAAATCCTCGAGAAAAGAGACACTATCATACACCGGTTGATTATAATATTATTAAAAATATCAAGTGCATTTTTTTACTTCGATTTTTGCTTCTTTTGTTTTCTTTTATACTATATATTTTAACATAGACTTTCTAGTATTAGGAAAATCTCTTTCAATACAATATGATCATAACAAATAGGCCCCTTCAATATTACAATTAGGCCTTTCAAAAATTTGTATTTTATTTGGAATCTTAAATCCTTCATTGATTATCTAGATATGATATAGTAAAAATAATATTTTCATATAGTTTAAACTACGGTTTGTTCGTATATTTTCCATTATAAATATCGAATATACCCAGAGGTTACAGAACATAATAATATAGGTCTAATAATAGTATGACAAGTTGACAAATTAGTAATATTATTATACGAATTTCCAATTACAAATAGACGGTTATAATATGTATATATATATATATAAACCTAATAGTTGTTATTTATTTTAATAAAAATATTTTTTATTTTAGTAATAAATGTATTGTTATAATGTGTAGGCATTTCTTATATATTATTTTAAGAAGGTATTTAAACAGGTGAGTAAGGGACAGACTCCCCCCCCCCCGGGTATGTAGTTTCATTTAAATATGTAAAGCCACTGCAAATGAAAAGCTGACATTGGTCTGTGTCCTATATTATACGAACGTGGTGTAAACACAAAGATCACGGCGTCATATTGTCAATATTATATTCTCCGCGTTACGCGCGCAGGCACTGTTTATAGTACATATTGAATTATTTTTTAACTCTGCAATAACGACTGTGACCGGTACGTAAAAAAAAGAAAAAGAATTATTTTCGAAACCATGCCGGGACGACGACAATGATAACGCGGTTTACCTAATATCGTGGTTTGCAAAAAAAAAAAAAAACACCATCGGGCAGCGCGTAGTATCTCGACGTGTACAGACGATACATACGAGAACAGCATCGAAATGGCTTACCGTGCATTTGTTAGGCTTGTCGCCCGAGTGCACTCGCATGTGTATGAGCAGCTTGTAGCGAGCGTTGAACGGGCGCACACGTCGAGGGCAACCTCGCCATTGGCACGTGTACTGGGCGCAGGCGCCGCGGGACGCGGAGTTCACGTGCAGTTTCTCGATGTGCTTGACGAGGGGTTCCTGACCTGGCCCATCGACTTTTACTGTGCACCCTTCCCATTCGCACGTCCGCATCACCCCGCCGCCGCCGTCGCTGCTGCTGCAGGGATCGGCTGCAACACAAACGGTACCTATATACAAACAACGTAATAACATAATAATCGAATACCTAGTAAAATACTATATAATGTTGTGGCGGAACACCGGCGACGACGGATCGATAGAGTATAATATGTGAAACACGATGGCGTACAGTGTTGCGTATACAAATAATAATATCGTACACGTGTGGGATATCTACGTTTCAGGATAATGATTCGACAAATGATGCAATAACTTTTCATCTGTTCGATTTTTTTCGCGTTTTTCGTAAACTAGGTTTATAAAATTGTATTGCGGGCCATTAAAAATGTATTAAATCATTTTGTTTTTATTTTCGAAACTCAAATATTATTTTACTGTTATAAAAAAAAAATATATCAAAATAGCCGTTATGTATAACACAGATTTTAAAAAAAAAAATGTTGGTGATTAAAACTCTAATAAAAATTTATCCGTTAATATCCTACGATTTTTCTAAGTTTGTAAAAAAGTTAACAATAATACGTAATATTGTATTTCGAATAATTTTACCGCTTAATAGTTAATATTGTATATCACCATTAATTTAGATAGAACCTTATCTAAATCTTGATAGAATGTACAATAATTGTACAATAGTTTGAATTATTAAATTTAAATTTTCAAAATATTTAAAATTTGACAATAAATTAATGATCAAACTAAAATAAGATACAATAATTTTTCTAAAAATCCTGG
Source organism: Chaitophorus viminalis (assembly GCA_025469195.1). Taxonomy (NCBI): domain Eukaryota; kingdom Metazoa; phylum Arthropoda; class Insecta; order Hemiptera; family Aphididae; genus Chaitophorus; species Chaitophorus viminalis. Next base: position 241,288 of record JAIPRK010000308.1, read on the forward strand.
TTACTATTTAAAATTTAAAATTACTATTTTGCTTTTTTTAATGGTAAGATGAAATTTAGATTTTTGAATTTCAGTTCCAAATTTAAAAAAAAAAAAAAATTGGAATACAATTTTGTTGTAATGCAGTGTAACAATATTAATTTAAAAATATATATATATGATGTGGATAGAACAAAAGTAATTGCATTTGTCGGATTATCCTGAATCACTCTGTATTATTGTCGTGTATTGGGAGACCAACGCGGGCAGTGGAAATATTGCAGTATACAATAATAAAATAAAGTGAACGCGCAGACAACAACGATGGTACCTAATAATATAATAATGTTCTGCAGAGCGTCCAACAATAAGAGACGAACAAAGAGAAATAAAAAGAGAATAAAAATAAAAATCGTTACTGCGGTGGGTAGGTACGTATGTCGGGTCCAGGACCTTGAGCGTATACCCCGTGTATACGTTGAAATCCTCCCGAGTACCAGGGAACGTGCATATATTATTATTATTATACGTGCATCATATACGCTACACACGCACTACCCCGTACCCTCGCTTCGCTATGTGGGTCGCGAGTCTTGTCTAGATTTTCGCATAAATAATATTATGTACACATTCTAGGAGTGCGCTTATTAGGATAAATATAATAATATTAACAATGCAACATAATATAGTCCGTTAGTTCGATTGGATAAAAACTTATTATCGTACATAATAAATATATATATATATATATATATATTTATATATATTATGTATACGAGTATATGATGAACGAACGACATTGAAACTTTGATAGCAAAAATGTAATTTGTTTTATTTTACACGCGGGGAGACGCTCATTGGAGTTTTTCGTCGGGAAATCTGATCGATTTTTCCCTCCCTTACATAATACTATGATGTGTCAAACCCAGTCTGGTGTTGAAGTCTAATCGGTCATGGCGTCATCGAGTTTATCTTTTTCACGCATATTATAATACGTATAGGTAATGAAATCAGTCAGGGCGTATTCAATATTCCCTCGTTTGGCTCTACAATATTATATAGTATAATACGCAGCACCAATTGTTTCGTGTTTAAATGTCTCTTCGGAAACCACTGTAGCTCCCTTGTATATACTAATCCGCTTCGTCTGTTGGCTATACAGGCACGTATTATTATGCGTATTAATTACGCTGCACTACTCGACACTCGATTCGAACCGACGACGAGAAGTTGACTAGCAGAGAAATTGTAATCACACAATGTGCATAGATTTCTACCGTTTGTTATAGAAAGACTTTGGTTTATCGCAATCTGTGTTAAATCGTGTTATAAAAGAATGCGAGACAAAAGTTTTGAAAACTTTTGGGAAATTACTTAGAAAACTTTATGTAGCTAGGACCGTAACCTCGATCTCAAATAGAAACTCACTTTTTACAACTGCAGTGAAACTGTCCAATAGTTTCTTTCATTTAATCAACAAACATTACAAATACCTAAAACTGTTGATGTATTGTTTTAAGCCCGTTGTATAGTTTTGGGTCGTCAAAAGACTCGAAGCATAGTTTCGCTAAGGGGTGATTATATAACTACATGAAGATAACTCTGAGTCAACGTTCCGTTAATAGCGAGAATTATCGATTAATAATCGACGATTATACATTTAAATGTATTAAAACAGTCAAATTTTTATCAGCGAGTAATCATAGTGAAATCGAATATTATAAGAAGAATAAGTCGATGGCAATGAAATTATAACATTTATAATGTTGGCAAATTCCCAAAAAATTATCACGTGCACCCATAAATATAAATATCTAATATAAGAAAAATCTGTACCTAAATAACAATAATACATCGAGAGCAGTATGAGTGCGCACTCATAAAAATAAATGCCCATTTGTTTGTAAGTTATTAGACAATTCAGAAATTTTTTTCTTAATATAATAAGAAATGCAGATTCTACAAAATACAATGTAATATGCGAACAAAATAAAATTGTGTATTATATGCCAATTATTATTATTATTATAAATATTATATTATTATATGTATGTATGTGAAATTCGATTGTATTGATTTAAAGCAAAATCAACAGTTTCAATTTAAATTTTTTACTCAAGTTTCGAAATACATTGACTCAATCACTAAATGATTATGTTATTCAAATATTATGCACCTGTAATTTTATTTTAATTGTACATGAATTAGTAAAATGTTAATTATTTTACTCAGAATGACAGAGTACGATTTCCGTATATTTTATGTATTTCTTAATAATAAAAATTCAAAAGCTAAACAATGTAATAATGTCCTCCAACTTAAGTTATTTCATATAAAGGAAAAGTAAATATTCATCCATTGAAGTAGGTATTGTAAGTCCATACATAAACATACATGCATAATACATTGTATTACAGGGTGATTGATTCATTGAATTTTATTTAAAAAAAATATTTTAAAGACATTTGTACATACCAATAATTATTTTTGACATTTTCCAAGTGCCATTGTTTTTAATTTAATATATTTTTGGTTAGAAAGAATATCTTTTCAAAATTCATGATAAGATTTTAATGAAGTATAAACGTGGCATCTGAGTTAAATGATATCATAATAAGATACGATGTAATTAATACGACGGAGCCAAAGAGATAAGGGTATTAAAATAGTGTAATAATTGGACAGTGTAATAATGGTGTTAATTATTGTAATATTAGTGTAATAATGAACAATGTGTAGTAAATAGTAATAAATGTAGGAATAACTTGTATTAGGTTGAGAACTAAAATATAAAATTAATAAATATCATGGAATTTATTCGGCCGTAAGTATAACAGGGATAAAGCGAAAAAAACTTAAAACTCATCGATGTAAGTAGGATTACAAATTATGACACAAACAAAAATAACCTATTTAAAAGTGCATAGATGTATCATTAATATTTACCTTGGCGAACTGGTTCTAATAAACTGTCGTACATTATGGCATCACACTCGTGCTTTGGCATCACCACCTTAAATCAGTAAATGTTATACATTAAATGATAATATTTATAAAATTACAACGTATAATTAACTGCAGTTGAGTCTGACATTATGACGTAGAAAAGTATTTTCTCAATAAGTTATTGTATCATTTTCAAACCAATAACAAACTAACAACAAACAGAAAATAAGTTATCGTTGTTCTGGCCCGAGTTCAAACTTCAAATCATGCATATAATAATACTTGTAGGTAACAACCAGTGGCGAGTTGAACTCATTTTTGATGAGGAACAAAAATGTATACAAGTTATTCACCCATCCACCCACCCTTCCTCCCACTTATCTTTTTTATAAGCCAATAAAATCCAAATTCGTATGAAATACGTCAAATACGCGATAATTTGCAAGTTATTTTTGGTTATTTTGTAGTATACGTCGTGTATTTCTATTTCCTATGATAAACCTTGTCACCACTGTGTATTTTGTGGCAAGGGAACCACCCACCCACCAAAAATTTTAAAGTAGCAATTGCTCCAAAATAATACCTTCGCCACGTCACTGGTAACAACTAACAACTAATAATATACAAGTGAAGCCGTTATCTGAGGAGGGGGCTATTAGTGTATCCCCATTGTACCCAGTGGATTTTACATGTTCCCCCCCGTCAAAACTGGGTCAAAACATTGATATAATATAAGCCATAAGGGTTATGTTATTACATTTCATATTAATACGTTATCAAACAAACCTGGTTATCTGAAACAAGAAACGATTCGTTGACTTGATCATTAAATGGTACATTGAAAGTGTAGAGGTCTTCTTCGTCTACGGTAACAGTGTGCCCGAATGAGTCCAAGTCTTGAATATCCTGAAATATCGTGTATTAATTTAGTGACGTTTGTGAATAGTTTACGATAACAATTAAACCATATAATTAAATTTATTAACGATGCAAATCTTCGAAAACGCACAAAAATTTTATTGATGGTTTATCATTAAAATTATCTAATGAATTCTTAGAATCTGATCTAATTTTAAATCAAAATAACTCTATGTAAAATAATACTATTATACCCTGTTGTCATGTTGGAGTGAATAAACCGTGATATATTTACATTGTGCTAATTTGCATAGAATGTAATTAAGTATCTACTAATTTCAAATTGCGGAATAAATCAAATGTATTACCCCGCGATTTTAGAGTAATAAATCTTCGCAGAACACCGTATAAATATCTAAACTCATGAACATAATTATAATTTATTTAGTGTAAGGAATGCGAGCTATAACATCCGTGTAAAGTGATAGCATATTTTTAGCGTAAATACGTATTGCATATTAATTCCATATTTCTAAATAGTTGCATTTAATTTTCATATTTTGAATTTAATACTTTTTTTCAGCAATAATTCGATCTGTACAATTTGAATTGAGATGACATTGTTAATAGAAAATATTTTTGTATTATATATTATTATTGAATAAATTATTATTTTAAAATATTTACACTATATTATTATATGCATAATATAACATAAATATTTTAAAATAACTTAAAACACACATTCAACCGTGTACTCATATATCTTGTAAAAATCATGTGTTATATATTTCATACGAGTGGAAACCACTAATAATTATTGTGATACTGAAAACAGGTTCTCAAAATGCAGGGCAATGTTTACCGAAATCATTTATTCAATTTGGATGTGAAAACTTTTCTATATTATCTCTTGCTGCTAATTTATTCATAATTAAAATCAAAATTTGAATCTTGTACACAGAGTATAAGATTATATGATATTGAAATTTTCAAGTATAACGTGAGTGTAAACATTTTAAAACAATATAATCTACCTGTTGTTTATGTTTAATACGTTTAATACCTATATGTTTTAATGTTTAATAACTAGTATTTTTGTATTAAAACAGTCAAACTCGTTCCAATAAATAAATAAATAATATCGTCATTGCGTGCATCATTACCCACCGGATCGTACGAATAATTATAATAATAATACTTATGAAAAATATTTTCGTACGAATTAAAGGTCTGACGAAGGTACGTAAAAGCTGTTATTATACCAGCGCCTACGTAGTATATGATATATTATTATTATATTATTGTGCGTGCAACGAAACTGTGCAGTCTTACCGACGTTGATGGCCCGGCGTTGGGTAATCCTATGGCGTACGGTTTGCGGATCCTGTGAAGCTCGTCGGAAAAACACCTCGTGCCGGGTATCATGGGTGGCAAAACGGGCGGTGGCAAGCAGTCCTCGTCGGAGTCCGTCGACTGCGGCTGGTTCTGTTGTATCAGCCACGCCGACGACTCTATGGTGTACGACGGATAATCGTCGTGGTGGTACTGCTGATGATCGTGATGCTCATGATGATGATGATGATGATGATGATGACGATAATGACGATGATGATGATGATGATGATGATTGTCGTCTGCACCGTCGTCGCTGTTGACCGCGGGCTGGGCTCCCTTGGGCGATTCGGGTGGTCCCAGCAGCTCCTCGTCGAACCAGTCTAGCCCTACGTCCTTCATCCAGTCTTGCGGCTCCGGTCCCAGACACTCGCTGAACCACACGCAGGGATCCGTTTCATTTTCAATTTTTTCGATTTTCATGGTCTGTCCTCCTCGGACGGCCGGACAAAAGCGATTTTTTGTGTATTTTTTTTTTTCTTCCGAAAACCTGCAACGATCGTTTTTCCAGAAACACTATATACGACGTTCTGCTCGGCGTATTATATATTGTGCCGTATCGCAGTATCGATAACAACAAAAACAAAAACAACAATATTGTACGTATAATGCGCCCGTGCACGTTCGTCGTCGTGTCCTGTGCAAGACTGATTCCTCGTCACCGCGCAAAGGATAGATTCGAAGGGTCGATTCTTTTTTTATTCCTCTGGTATATTAATCACCGAGTCGGCACACGTGATTTTCACCTCCTCCTCGTCCACCACTGTCTTTGTGTACAACGCTTCGAACCCTGCAGCAGCAGTCGCCATTACCGAGTGTTTAGCTCGCGCGTTTTAGACGTCATGTTTATTTTTTTTTTTCGTTTTTTTCTTATTATTATTATTATTTTTTTTTTTTTGACATCTTTCAATCGGATAATAATAGTTGATGAATATTATTACGAAGCAGAATATACGGCGACAGTGACGGTAGAAAAAAGTTTATGTAAGAAAAAAAGCCAAGTGCTACCATACCGTACAAACATGTGTACGCCATCGATGGTCGTCGTCCCCTTATTCATTTTTTTCTCTCTCTCTTTTACTACTATTATATACTATATAATAATTAATAATACCTCCTCTACCGCGCAACATGTCAATTAAACGGGACTGCGTACATTTGGTGACCACAAATGAATATATACATTATATACGTGCGTCGTGCATATATCGTATTTGTTTTTTTTTTTCTTTTTCAAACTCGCTCTCTGCTCGCATTTTGATCGTTGTATTATATAGTCTTGTACAAGCATGCCGTTTTGTAATGAGGCGTTCAAATACTGATGTACAGCGAACATTTACAGCATGCAACGCAACAGAAAATAATATAAAATTAGATATTAATGATATACTATGTAGTATCGCGTCTCAGCCGAATAAATTATTTGAATAATTAGCTGCAGCATTCGACATGTTGGTTTTCAGCGTTTAAATACGAGATGGTGATTAGTTTCATAGTTATTGTACAAAAATAGTTGTAGATACATATTATTTAATAATAATTGCTTAGACTTTTATAAATGTTTAGCTTTATTGTTTTCTGTCTGACTAGTTCACTAACTCCGTGGTGATTGGTTTAAACGACTATAAAATACATTTTCAAATAATCGATTTAAAATCAATTGGATATTTTTTTTTTTTTTTTTGTATTCTATTATTCTTGAAATAGAAGAAACAATATAATATACAATACTGTACTCCACTACAATAACATTATGTTAATATATATTTTTTTAAATATCACCATTAATCTTCAATAAAATCTAGACGGTAAATGGTAATTACAAAATGAATCAACAAATATTTATTTCTATACAACTAGAAATAATAAAATTGAACAACCTAATTTGTTATCTATATTGACTAACCATTTCATTGTTTCATTAACCTCAGTAATGAAAGTGAAATTTTTTTTTCAAATTGAAAATACATTATTTACTTAGTACCTACCTAATGCAAATATTTGTGTATGAAAATATATGACTATGTGTACATATAAAAATAACGGTAAATCGATAAAGCTACATGACCTTAATTATAAGTTTTTCGGTTGAACGTTCAAGTTATAACACTACGTATTTCAATTTTAAAGTTTTAAACATTTAATTTTCATTTATTCTTCAAAAAGTTCATTAAAATATATATTGGTACTTAAAATTTGTTGTTCTTCTATTTTATATGAAAAATCTGTGTTAATAAATATATAATATGTTCATGAATAATTATTAAAATTACTAAAAATGATATATAAATTATTAATACTAATATTATAAAGCTAAAGAGTTTGTTTAGTTAGTTAATATAACGCGCTAAATACTGGTTTGAATCGAAAAAAAAATTTTGTGTTGGATAGTCCATTTATCGAGGAAAGCTATTATAGACTATGTAATATCACCTATAAGAACGGAACATCAATAAAAAATGTTAAGTTTGAATTGTAAAAATTTATTTTGCTATTTAAAATGGTTACCAAGATAATATTTTATGTTGATTTTATAATGAATATTAAGTTCCTAGGAAATATTGCGAATCACTATGACAACCAAAATAATAATCTAATATAATGAATATCGTAATAATAGTAATCGTAACAATAATCCAAGATTAACTAATTCAGGGAGTAACCGAATTAGTTCCCGTTTGGCCGAATTGGTTCCCGTGAGAAAAAGGTATTTTATTAAGTTAGGCTGAATTGGTTCCCGTTTGTGTAAAGGTAATTTTTAATTTGGTACAAAATATAAATTAGACAGTATAAAATACAAATGTACCTACACGGCTACACTCTATAATCTATAGTATAATATACAATAAGATGGCAATATATTTATATATTGGAAGTTTAGCAAATTATCGGTGATATCCCGATCAATTAAGATAACGATTGAGATATTTGTACTTTTATAGCTATATGGTATATCGTCTATATTATCCTATGTACGAATGACAATAATGTTGGTGAGCAGTGAGCACTGTACAGTCTTGAATAATACATCGTATTTTATTTCGTATTTCAATTTATATTTTTGAATTTTAATTTTTCGTAATTATGGATTTTATGTTTAGTGAAAAAGGAACTAAGTTGTTGATTATTGACAATTACAAGTTTGGATTCCAAAAGATCCTAGCAGATAACATACAGAGGTGGATATGTACAGAACGAAAATGTAAAGCATACGTTAAATTGAACGGAGATTGTTTATGTGAAGAAGTATTAACACATAACCACGAAAGTGAAGACGATGGTAAACTTGTGCGACAACAATTGACAAATTCACTAAAAAGAAAATGTGA
>JAIPRK010000309.1:0-250241 GCA_025469195.1 Chaitophorus viminalis
CTTATAAGTTAATAGTTATTTTATCACAAAAATCACAAAATCCTGAGATTTTAAAATAAAACCTATAGATTTTACGTATTGTGTACATAGTACATTTTAATAGGTAATAAACTCAATTTAATTAACATATTTGATGTTTCCTTTGGCCATTAGATTTTTAAATAACTTAGAAAAACAATTTTTAATAATTTATCAATTTTACCAGTCAATAAATTATTATAAGTTTTACTATTACCAATATTGTAAAAATCGGTACAGAAAATTTAGGAGTTCTAATTAAATCCCCCCCCCCTTGTTGCGCCTATGAGCACCCCATAGTACAAATAATAACTGTAGACACCAGACACTACAACACAGCTGAATATTTCGATTTTCGATCTCCAACTTCCGAGTACGACTTGTGTTAAACTTTTTTAAAATGTAAAACAAATTTTTTTAAGCTTATCAAAAACATTAACAATAACAAACAACTGATTACTGATATGGAAACTCCTAACCGTGATTAACAACGCTAATCGGCCGAAATTGGGCGGTTAGTTCTTAATCGTGATTACGCAGCGGTTACGCTTAACCAAGTTTGGTGAAATCCAAAATCTCTGGTTATCAATATTAATCGTGATTAAGGTTAGTTAACCACGATTAGCTGTGTTGTTGAAATCGGCCCTTAGAATCTGAACTGATAATTTTTGACATATCACAAATTCGTGGTAAATTGTTATCGTATTTATAATTTATATCAGTCACAAGCTCTCGAACACGATTGCTCAAGTGGTAAGTAATATTTATTTTCAAAAAAATTGGGCCCGCAGGGGGGACAGCTGCCCACCTCCCCCCCCCGTGCGCACGCCTATGGGTATATGTATGAATTAGAATAGTAATTTAATTATTTATTAATTGATTTATTTATGTAATATCAACAAAATTAATTTTTCTTTAGGGATTTCAAACTTTTTCTGCGTGAAAACTATGTACGATATATATATATATAAGATTATAAGGATATCTTGTATAAATAATAGATATGAATGAATTCTGTTTTAATTTTTATTTTTTTAAACTATTCACATTTTACGTAGGTAATTAGATATTTATTAATTTTTAACTTAGGAAAATTTGATATTCATATGGTTTTATTATTTTAAAAATTGCGATGGTTTACCACTTAAATTCCTACATTTATTAACTATTAATATGTAAAGTTAATTTCACTGAATTAATTTATTAATAAATTCCCACCATTAAAAATACTTCTGTAGGATGCAACTATATAAGTTAAAAAAAAAAATTAGAATAATCAAGGTTATGATTTAGAAGATATTGAACGTTTAATCATTAAGATTTTCAAAAAATATAAAATGAAATACAGATATTTTTCAAAATTTTTTTGCTAAAATATTTAAATTTATTTTTAAATTTCATAAATGAAGTCTTTTATTAAGTTGTGTAGGTTGTTAATAAAATATAATTTGATTATAAGCATTGGATGTATTAGTATGTAAGTATTGTAGTAATACTGTATTCGAAATATTTGTGAGATAGTATTGTCAATTACTAATGTCTGATTATAGTTGATCTTATTTTATTAATATCAAGATAAGTACACAATAGAAAATAGCATATTATGATATATGCCACGTATAATTAGAGCTGCACATCGCGTCGTCAAATGTATACAGAAAATATAGCTGTGTCGTGTTGTTATGGAGTTTGCTGATCTGTGAAATATGTTTATATATTCAAAATAAAAGGTATTTATGTTTATTAAATTAAAATGTGAGTGGAAATCAAAGTTCATAGAAATATAAATCGGTTAAACACGAGATGATCAAAAAAAAAAGGATAATTTTTGTAATAAATATTACAAGTATTATTATGTAATCCCATTCTTATAATTATTTATATACACTTGTTATTAATCATTTATTTTTAATTTCTTATTAATTCTTATTATTTTAATTGTCTTGCTATAATATTAAAAAACAAAAGCAATATAATAATAAGAATAAAAAATAAAATAAAAATATTATAAGTTTAATAAATATTTGAATTCTACAATAAATATTCGTAAAGTAATGCGTATTTGAATTTTTTATTGAGAATACAAATTTTCATTATGGTAAAAAATATGGATAAATTCGCTATTACAATATTATGTAAAACACGCATTATAATAGTATTATGTAAAATGCATCACCATCGTTCTCGTGTTTTATTCTGTAAAATCTTTTAAAGCCGATATAACATTTACGTCAGAGCGGTGATGGTAAATTGCATTTAGGAAAAAAAAAACAGTATTTTTAATCAGAGTTCTAGCCATAATATTATACTCAACAATGTCACTCTACACACACACACACACACATATATATATATATATATATATATATATATATATATATATAATGTTGATGATGTACTTGAATATAAGTATTTTTCTATTGTTTTCGAGACGTCGAACGAGTCCATTACGCGATTAACTCGTCAACTGAAAAGGCAAAATAATGATAATAATATAATATACAAAGGATTTTTGATTGATGAGCCGTAGTTGCGGTGTGAGGTATAGAAATTAATAGTATTCCAACACGAATAAACCGTATCTCCTCCTACGCTCGTGCGGCATAATTACTGTAGATCGTATATTATTATAATATAATATACGTGTACTACTTCACTTATTCTTACCCGTCTCCATGATTTTGATATTACATTATGTTATTATGATCGTCCATCACCCGATCGTTAATTACCGAAGAATTATTACAATACATGTATTGCATTTCTCAACAAAGGTTTCATTACCGATGAAACCGGCTGGCTGACTATTAGCATACCGCAAACTTCCGTCCTACAAAACATGATTTACTTGCTGTTGTATGGTTATTAATTACAGTATGTTTAATTCACGAAAAAAAATAACTTCATCATTTTATATATCCTAGGTAATAATTTTGTTTTTCTTTTCAAAATTAGACATGTATCTTAATATCTTTATTTCAAACGAAAACTGACTTATGGTTCAGCTAGTTTCAGAGACTCCTCCAAACAACGCAAATAAAAGGCTATCAAAAACAAATTCAGAACACTACTCAGCAAATTTTTCTTCGTCATGCCCACTCATGCAGTTAATCCATTTATATTATTTATAATAGATGGTTAATTTTCAAAAATACATTTTTATATAAAAATATATTTCTTATAATATAAAAATGTATAAAAAGAGAATAAAAATTATTAGGTACCTAAATTTGTATTCATGTATATAAATATTCGCTAAAGAGTACATTTCCATAAATGGTCAGCGAATAGTGTAGAAAATAAAAGTCAATTTTTTCATTACGTTTAACCTATAAAACTGTGACTAGGTATAGGATTTGATTCAGAGTTTATCAACTTACTGGTGAATAGTGAGTCAGTTTTTGTTTGGTCGTGAACCATTTTTTAAATTATATAGTGTCCAAGAAATGCATGTTAAATTGTAATATACTTATATTATTATAGAAATATACAGTACTTATCAAAAATATCACGACGGGTTTTAAAATTATAATTCATAATAAATTGTAATAAGTAATTAACTTACCTATTAACATAAGTGTCAAACTTATGTTTATTTTACTTTACTATTTAATTACTAACTAATTTTTGAAAAGTGAAACCTTGTGGGTTGTGAAATATATTTCGGAGGAAAATTGGGCCGTGGTTCCCAAAAGATTGAGAATCATAGCTATAGATAGTAAAGCTAGGTAGGTAATTTAATTTTATACTTTGCATTGTAGCTCTCATGTAAGTTTTAGTAAATACGCCGCATAGTAAAAAAAATACGTTGATCACTATTTTTTATAGCTGAGGATGAAAGGATTGGTATGAGTAGCTGCCCACCAATGATGAATCTCGTAAAACTTTATTAAATACTTCTTCATTTCTTATATCATTAAAACTATTCAGCACACTATGAATAATTGGATAATATTAATAATTATATAATTTATAATAATTTTTTTCAATATATCAATCAGTTCGGAAATCGCCGTCTTCAGATAAAAAAATGCTAGGGGGGCAACAATCTGGTCTAGGGGGGACAATGCCCTCTTTTGCCCCCCCCCCCACCGGTGGCTACGGGTCTGCCCAGTGCCCACCATGCCCATACGCCAGAACTGCCACTGACACGATTGAGTGCATTTACAGTAAAACTTTCACAATTATTAAAAAAAAAAAACATAACTAATAAATTAATAATAATCAATGAGTAATTATGGTCTATTACCTACAAACGTTATAACAAAAATATTAATTCTATACTATACAATAACGTATTCGTGCATTATGACTTGTTCGTTTGAAACGCGTACAAGAAACATAAATATATACGCGTACGATACCTACAGGCTACAATAATTGCAGTAATTATTACTTAGTGATAAGTATTACAAATCGTGCTACATTTGTATACAATACTAATGACGAAATGTGATTATTTAAGTTTTCGTTGGTACAGTAGCAGATATGATGTTGAATAAAACTTGACTGCGATGTATTCTACTCGTATATTCCATTATTCCAAAGGTTCTGAGCAAAAATAAACGTGGACTGTGGCCCGAGTATTTATAATCACATTAATAACTAATAATAGAAATAAAAAGAATCCAATAAAATACAACAATAACATGGCCATTGACGCAAAACTCGGGATCATCCGGTATGATGATATTTTATTATGTGTTTCGAATATGATAATAATCATAATAATAATAACAACATGTGCTGACCGAAAACCATATATATATATATATATAGTATGATGAAATAAGATTAAAGTCTGATGTGGTACTTTTGTCGGAAAGCTATGAATTATTTCACGTATATATACGCATGCGCATAATGGAGCGAATAAATTACTTCCGGGCATAATATTATAATAATATAATATATGCGAATGCAGTGTGAGTAAACGAAAGGCGCCTGCCTAATATTTCGAAACGATATTACAATATTTGCTCAACGTAATTTGCCGCTCGGGTGCTTCGTCGTGCGAGGGGATGACCCGGAACTCCACCCGGCCGTGGTAAACTGGTGAACAAACTTAGACAGGGAAGGGGGAGATATTAGGTGCTGAATCGAAGTGAAATCTCCGAAAATCATTTTCGAAAATATTCGTTCCCGAATATTTTTATTTTTCTCCGAAATAAATAAAAGTTTCAATTTAAATGTTTTCTTCTGTGTCTATATATATATATATATATATAAAGCACAAGGTAATTAAAAAATGTACTATTATTACAAAATATGGTCCCTAGTCGTAAGTTAATGTTTAGCAAACGGCAAAATGGTGTTTGTAGGTGTGATGAGAGGTGACACCCCCAACGAGTTTTTGTATGTGGCAATTAAATGTTCAAACCCCTTTTTGTACAAATAATATACTATTATACTATATATGCTATATAAAAATTGAAACGGATAGGAACGCTGGATATTATATGTTAAGAAAAACCTGAAGTAGCTAACCAATATACATAAATAATATGCTAGTTTAAGTTACTTACCAACGATAAAACGTTTTAAAACTATAATTTCATTCTACGTACATAATTAAATATACCTTGTATATTTATGACCAGTAAAACTCTTTTAACCGGTCTAATATTAAATAAAACATTTAAAAAAAAGCTCGTTTAATTAAAATGGTACAACATCACAGAACCTTATGAAAATAGAGCTGCAGTTAGCGTTTAAATATAAAAAAATAAATCAAATTTAATTAAATATCAGAAAATATAAATCAAAGTGTCCTAAAAAAACCTTTTTTCTTTGTGTTAAAAGTTGCGATTTTATACAAAACAGAAGTTAAAAATAACCGGACGGGAAATCGCTCTGCTGTACAGTAAGGGGTGGAATACACCATGTTCATAAGATAGGTTAGGTTATAATGGATTTGTTAAATTTGAATGAAATGACAGGTATAATTGTATACGAAAAACGATTCTGAACGAAGATGATATGTTGGTCTAAAATGGGTATATTATAATACACTACCTACGTTATATTTAAATTGTAATATTATGTCAATATTTGCTTTTAAAATGTTTATAAAAAAATTATTTTGTACATGTATTTTAACAATTTTTAAATGGTGGTATCTTGTGGAATCTTCTATTAAATTTTCAATTATTTTTTCACAACCAAATTTTTTTTACGAGTTGCTTAAAAATCAATAAAAAATTTTAGCAAAAAAAAAAAAAACTTAAAGAAAATGGCAATCTAAACAACTGATAAAATTTTAAGTTTCTTTGACTTTTACCTTGAATAATAACAAATATTTAAAATCATTTGAAAATCAATCGTTATTTTATGCAACTTCGTAAAAATTTAAATTTCAGATGATCATAAACATTTTTTTTTGAAAGTGTAGCGATCATTTTTTTTTTATAGATATTTAAAGAAAACCTTACGGACAACCTTGTATTAAAATTTTGAACCTTAAGTATAAATAGGAACAATTTTATGAATTTTCGACTACAAAATAACTTGCAAGTTATCGCAATTTTAACATATTTCATAAAAATTAGAAATTTACGGGCTTCAAAAAAAAATTCATGTTAAACGATTTTCAATTTATTTTAGTTACGATAAGTATAAATTATAGTGAAACCTTGTATTACATTTTCAAGTTTTTAGACAGCTAATTTTTAGATTCTGAACGGAGTGATGGAATCTATTGATTTTACAATATGTGAGTTTTTATTTATTTTTTATTTTTGTACCTGTCATCACGTTTTGGGGCAGTAAAAATGCTTCGATTTTCTTAAACAGCAACTTTTCTGAAAGGAAAGTGAATGTAGATTAATAGAAATATAGCTCTGACTCAAAAACCAAATAAGGCAAACACTTGAAATTTTCACCAAATCTTTATATTGGCTTTTTCTATACATGGTTAAGTTTTCAAAGTATTTTGACATATTTTGATTTATTTATAGACAATTTAAATTTTTGATTTTTGTAAGTTTTTTTTTTTTTTAAATATCTATAAAATTTATTTGGCTATCCAAAAACTCTTGAAAATTTAATACAAGGTTTATTATAAGTTATACTTATCGTAACTAAAAAATTACGGAGATTGTTTCTCTCAAATTGGTTTTATAAGCCCATAAATTTCAAATTAGTATAAAATGTGTCAAAATCATGCTAATTTGCAAGTTATTTTGTGGACAAAAATTTATAAAATGTATTCTATTTATACTTAAGGTTCAAAATTTTAACACTAGGTTATTCAAAAAGCTATAAAACAATTTTTACTGGACTTTAAGAAAAAAAATTTATGATTGTTTGAAATTTAAATTTTTACGAATGCGCATACTATTGCATTATATTTCAATTTAAATATAAAATATTATATTATAATATACCCATTTTAGACCAACTTATCATCTCCGTTCAGAATCGTTATTCGTATACAATACCATTGCATTCAAATTTAACAAATCCATTATAAATTGTAATGACCTATCCTATGAACGAGGTGCACCCCACCCCCAAATGTACAGCAGAGCAAGGCCCATCCGGCTCTTTTTTTTAATTGTATTTATCTAAATACTTAACTGGATTCAACAAATCCCTATGGTTAAAATTACTTACTAAGTAGTTGGACAATTTATTAATAATGAGCAAGGGGGGGGGGGGTGCTAAAATGTTGTTGCCCTCGGTCGCCAAAATCTTAAATAACCAGTGCATGGAAAAATGTCGCGATTTTCTGATATGCCAATCCGACCCTGACATATAAGGTTTGTTTTAAACTCGAGCTATCGTCGATTCCATGGTTCACATAATTATTTTCAGATTAGGCAAGTTGTTAATATCAAAAAATAAAAACGCTTGTGAATATAAATATTTTATGCATCACGTTTACCCCGTCAATTATATGAGATCTCGCCTAGACGAGGAGAGAGATTTACGACGGAAAACGCGTATCGTCTTGTCTTCGAAGACATTTTACGAGCGTATACTTACTTACGTATATGTTTAAATATAAACGCGAATGTTCGCAAATTCCCCAGCAGCGAACGCAAACGATTTATGCATGGCGAAGGGGACGGGGAATCTTTTTCCGCACGTTAATGTTGACATGGAATCGATTCGTACGCTTATTATGATTATAATCGCCACCGTCTGCTGGGTAAACATACCAATGCCAATAATATTCAAACCGACCGGCTTTACGCATGTGCGACTGGCGTGATTCGAAAGAATTTCTTGAAAGGCGTACTCGGAAGAAAGAAGTACAAGATATTGTTATGATTTAGCACAATAATCTTACTGTTGATTGTTCAATTTAGCTTGTGATAAATAATAAATAATATATTGCGATGACTTCTTCACTACTGTGATGGTTACGTCCTTGCGATCAATCACTTTGATGCAGCGTGCACGGTGCACGGATGAAATCAAACATTAAACAATGTTGACGGTTACGGCACGTGTAAACAGTAAGTGTATCCCAAATAGAGCAGATGTTTCGAAACAATACAATTTCATTTAATTTGTACTTCTATTCTGATAAGAAATCTCTCTTCGTTTTTTTCGGATGCAAATATAGCAGCTACCGCGGTCAATTATTACAACTGTAACCCTCAACTAGTGTTCCGCGGATCTGGATAATCATGAGCTAGCGTCAAGGGTGCCGTGGGAAATTTGGGAAAAAATAAATTTATAAATAACATTTTTGATTTTAACTACAGTTCTAATAAATATAAGTTGTAGCTCTATCTTGTTGAGACCTTTATCTTTACCCTATTATATTCAAGATCTTGCAAACGTTTCAAGAGTAAAATAAGTTTGAAAACACTTCATCCTGGATCGCTAAAACACATGTTACAGGCTTAAAATGATAAGTGTGTTTGTGCAGGAGATATAAATCGATATGGAGACATTTAAATAGTTCATAACGTTTCGTCTAAGAATCGGTATAAATTTGAACTGGAAACAAAGTCTTTTAGGGTTCATTATACATCAATACGGTAAGTATTGTAAAATAATATTCAATTGCATATTATATTCATATTATATAAATAAACTTTATTGCAGAGTGACTCGATCGCTGTAATTAGCCCAACATGCCTGCTTTGTATTTGTCTTACTACGATCATCATACCGTTTTACACCATCATAGTCGAGATTTTAATAGAACACGAAGAACATTAGATCTATGTATGTTTCGTTTTTAAATTATCTAAATGGGTTTATTTATGATCGGATTTATTTGCCGAATTAAATGTCCTGGTTCCGGGTCATAAACCCCTACGGTCATATGCAATTAATTACTTTTTATGTGCAATATTCTAGCATTCGAATTACGGTCCAAATTATCTCATAATCATTAGATTTTATATTATAGTCTTTTGAAATTAGTGCAAACAACTTCAACGTGGATCCATTTTGTAACGTTTCAGCTAATTTGCTTACCATGTATTGTATTACTGCACGCTGCTAATAATTTTTATTATTAAGCGTTTGCCCAAGAGAAATGTTTAATAAAATTCACAATTTTCATTTTAAAGAAAAACTTATTCGTACACAACTCTGGCTAAAGTGCTCCGACTATAATTAAAAATAGTTCACTGTGACTTTTTGAATATATACGCGTAAAACTTTAAATTACGATTACATTTATTGTTCTTACTGTTTTTTTTTTTCAGCGCACGTATACTGTAATTTATAATTTTTATTCCGAACAGTTGAACATTTATTAAACAGTATTAATAATTATATTATATCGCTGTATATATTATTATTATTAAAGAAGTGTTCTATGACCATTTATTTTTTAGATTCTGAACGGAGGGATGGAATCTATTGGTTTTTTTTTTGTGTCTGTCATCACGTTTTGGGGCAGTAAAAATGCTTCGATTTTCTTAAACAGCAACTTCTCTGAAAGGAAATTGAATGTATATGGTACTTGGGTATGTCAAAATTGCAACTTTTTCAATATTTTTTAAAAGCGACGAAAAAAACGATAAAAAAAATTACGAAAACCCTAGAAATTTCACGATAATTCAAAATACTATATTATAATATACCCAATTTTGACCAACATATGATCTCCGTTCAGAATCGTTATTCGTATACAATGATACCTATCAATGCATTCAAATTTAACAAATCCATTGTAATGACCTATCCTATGAACGAGGTGCACTCCACCCCCAACTGTACGGCAGAGCGAGGCGCATCCGGTTTTTTTATTTAGTATAATTTATTTGACAATATTTTTTATGGACTTTATTTTTAATCCGCATTTACTTACTCATTTTTAATATTTTGAATTTTAATAACGCAGGTTATCATCGTTAATTAGGTATACATCTAAAAATGAACACTTTTACAACCGGGTTTTTTATGAGCGCTGAATTAGATGCACTATCATTTGTAAAACTCATTTTCGTTGGAAATGCTTTTCGAACACAAACATGTTATAAATCCTAAAATTATATTAGTTTTAAAGACTTCAGTAGTTCGTTTAATTCAAAGAAGTGGTTTCAACATTGTGCCGCTGAAAATGAGATGTAGGACTATGTGCAGTATATATTGATGCAATATAGAATTGATTTAAATTTTAAATATATTTTTGATGTTATAAAGAAACTTTTTCAGTGTAGAGAGGTGCATGCTTTATACGGTAGTATTCGCATCACATACAACAATACGTCCAAAGCGACTTAGCAGTATAATATTCTCGTAGTATCTCATAGTGGCGCTTAAAATTAATGTGTTGTTCTATTTGATTTTGAACAACAGTAGTATTGATGTAAATATACACTCTAATCCATAGGATTACGATAAATATGACGTATAAGTAACAATATTTGTATAACATTTACTATCTATAATCTATAATCATGTTTCCGGTCGTTGCACACTGCTGGTACCTGTAAACATGATTTTAAATATGTACACTGCTTATATAATACATCAATGCATGACAAAAGCGTTTTGTTGCAGTTAATTGACGGTAAATAATACTTAGTTAATCGTTTTAAACCTTCTAGGAGTGTTAAGTATATCACCTTGGGTTTTCGATACTTGTGGATGACTATCTCGATTGATGCGTATATAATAATATAATTGTTATTACAATTGAAATGATTATGCATAATACAGGTTTCAAGTCCATATATAATTGCAGTCATACGCGTTCATACGTGCCACCTACTTACGTGTGGTAAGCGACTGTCGTATTACATCTCTGCATATGCATATTATAATATCGCGATCACTGCAGTATGTTACGGCATTGATTTACCGTCAATTTATCATCGAAAACGAATGTTTAGCTTAATATAATATCAAACCGTAGGCAGTTGCGAATGGAAAATAATTAGATAGTAGAAAAAAACGTCCATCGTCGCATACCGTTTTTGGAACACGTGGCATGTTGCAAAATATAACTGCAGAATATAGAATAAAAAGGAAGTCTAATCGGCACGTGTGGTGGAGCGTATGCGTATATAATATATTGTATATTTGAAAGATCAAAAAAGTCTCTAACCACGTGATAATATATATTTTGTTTACTCGGCGCGTAGGGGGAACAAAGCCACAAAAAGACAAAAATAAGTGATCCGGGTATACGCGCAGGCATGTTAAAAAGGCGAAATCTTATTTAAAAATAAAAACATACAGTATGGGAAGAGAAGGAGCAGTGGGATTTTGACAGTTTATTACGTAGGTATATCATATTATTATTTAATGCCGTTAAGGAAATATTTTTAATGCAAGTTCCATATCAATCGCATAACCAGCACACATTTATATTGCGCACTTTGTGAAGCGAATGACGGATATGATACGAAGAGGGGATCGATACCTTTTTCCAGGAATCCCTGATGTCTGTGTTTACGATGCAAACAGATCGACAAAAGTTGCCGGATACCATCGCATAAAGGTTGTGCGCGTGGTATGAGTTAATAGAGCCACCTACCTAAATGAAAAAGAAACAAAGGCATCATATTTGTAACGTTTATGTAGATGATGTTAAAAATCATAAACGACAAAAGAAAAAAAAATAGATAATTCGTTCTTAACGTAACCACGCTGTAAAGAAGATTTTATTAAGGAGTTGAGTGTGTCCGGGTGATTACAGCGATTTGTGACACGACGACCGGCCGGATGTTCACACTTCTCCGACTTCAGATGAACTTATGACGACTTTGACCTTAAATTAACAATATTATAACAAATCACATTTTATTCGTCTTGATTAGGTTTTAGAAATTACTATTGGGCAATCACAACTCACAAGATCATTATAATCCGAAGTCAAGAAGTATATTATATTATGTCATTTTTAATATTTTATCATACATTTTATAAGTGTGGATTTGTGCGCCTGATAATAAATCGTTTAAAAATACTTTTTTTAACGTATATTACAGTATGTTAAAAATACTTATCCGTGATGTTTTCCTTTTGGAGTGCTGATTAAAAGCGTACAGCAGTACTCATAAGTGAAACGAAGATAGAAAGAATACATTTCATGAAATCATGTCATCATTGCACACTTTGTTTTATTGTTCTGCCTTTTCAATTTAACAATAATTCGAACAAAACACACACGGTCGTCATTTACGTAACCCGCAAAAACGAGTCTCGACAAGTTGTTTTTACCATTCCGGCTGTCATGCAATGTGTATTATATTATTGCATTGTGTAATAATACTAAAAACTAATTACTAATAATATTGGCTAATAAATTGTGGTATGTTTACTGGTCTAATAAGTATCGGATCTCGTTATATTAGTTTCTCGTAAGTAAATACACACCTATAGGCGAGGGTAGACTTAAGTTTTAGGGTGCGCTTCTAAAAGTCCTAACTGTTAACTAAACATTAGGTTTAGGAATAGGTTTATTGTAAACTTTAAAATTTAAAGATAATTTTTGGCTGTTAGTTTAAGTATAATATAAAATAATATTAAAACTTGAAAGATGATTGTTTTTTAAAATTATTTCAAATCAGAGTTTATACCTATACATGCATATAATAATAACTTGCGTTTCTGACCTGGAACTAATAATGCTTTGAATTATATTATTTGTTTATATATTATTTAATACCTATATGTTATGTATAATAATAAATGGAAAATAATTTTTCCTCAATTTGAAAAAAGTATGAACAGTAAATGTTTAGTGTGTGCTAAATCATATCCGGCACACTCCGTAGCTCCACCTATGAATACCCCATATGTCATGTGTGTACGTGTATTTTTTATACTAATCCCATACACAATAATATTGTGTATTCTTTTAGAATAATGTATATAATTTTCTAAGTGTAAAATAACGACTATAATGTGCATAATATAATAATCTTTAATGACGATTTTTTCCTCTTAATGACTTGTGAAATGTGATGTATTATTTAGATTTTGACATTTTGTACTTTAAATATAGTTTATAAAATTTATTCTGCACTTGATAAAAGTAAATTTGGTAATCCTTCGGTTTTTTGCTCATCAATAAAATTGTTTTTCAGAAATTCCGTATAAGTATAGTATGTGGCTTGATGCTTGATGTACTTAGAAGGGAAATGAAATGCAAAAACATCTCAACATTTTACTTGACGATGTGGATTTAGAGAAGATTAGATACGTGTAATAGTTATTATTATTTTATTATAGACTAAGACTATCTATTATTTACTATAAAATATTATTTGTCTGTTTACATTTCTTCTTTATAACTATACCTAGTGTAAACATAATATGATGTAGTCAAGTAGAGTTCTTACGTTTTCACCGTGATAAAGCGTATAACGAGCGCCTGAAATATACATAGATTCACTATTGTACATAATATTTAAAATTACAAACGGAATATCAAAAAGAGTAGCTTTAAATAGCCCAATACGTACTTATGTATAATATTACTAATTACTATATATAGATTTTACAGCGTTTCAAAATTTTTTTTTTTTTATATACAAAATAATACACATAGATACCATTTTTGCTGACATAATTTTTAATGCCTCTATAATTTAACAATATTACATTGACTTGGGATACTTGGACTCTCTAGTCCCTATTTATTCTTTCATAAGCTTAGCTAAATGGAATAATAAGCAAATAACTGCAAAGATCGATATAAAGGAAATATCAATGATATAATTTAAATACGTTTCAACAGATTTTTGCTGAGTTTAGTAGAAAAAAACTGTATTTAGAAAGCGAGTTTAATATAGTCTTTGAGCCGTTATAACAAGGCAATTATTTTAATTCTGAAGACTCTCAGTAACTAGTCATTTGTCATCACACATAATTCGTATTATGATCGGCACGTGTAGAATAATCGTGATCCACTCACTGTTGCCATTGGATCACAGTGTTTTCATTAATCATTCTCATTTTCAGTTCTTTGTTTATGTGACGTTTTTATTTTTGTATCCGTGACCGCATTCTGCCCAAGTAGACACTATTGTTTCTCTTTCGCATACGCTTCTTTAGTTGTAATTCAAAATTCTATACAGAAATGTTTTCTCTCTAAAAGCGTAAAAACTCTTTTATTATTTCTATTAATATACGCCCTAATGGTTTGTTCATTTTCAAAGCTTTATTTCTAATCTGATTCTGTAATTAATTACATTAAGGGGTTGGTATGGTTTAGTGGTGATGCAATCATCGTTCGTCTACGTCTATTGAATTCCCGGGTAACAGTCAATGGCACAGAGCAATGATTTTTAAAAGGACACCAACAATTTCCGTATTTTCTATGTGTATTTTCCGTCGTCCGATTAAATTTCATCTTCCCTCTTCAGGACTTATAGACTGGAATGGACTGGAAGATCCGAAACCAATAGAGTATACGTGTATAACTTCTGTTTTAAATTTTTTCATTTTGCAAAGATAAATTTTTTTTTTATAAATGCCTTATAGTTTTCGGGATAGTAAATCAAATATACGAGTATACTTTACCATAACGATATTATATGATAAATATGATTATACTCGTTCGTCTTATACCTGTAGGGTCTCTAGGGTCTCTAGATATATACTACCTTATTGCAATTATGTCAGTAATTAAACCAAATTATACCCAACAATTTAGTTATTCATTTTAGTTCAAAATAAATATAAAGTAATACCTACTAAGTTTACGAAGGAATTAAATTTAGATTTAAAGAATTTTTTATGCATTTAGTAAAAACTCTGTATGATCACTTTTTTCATTAAGTCTAGAATACTTATCAAGAAATTAAACATATTTAAAATATTTTTTTTAATGAATTTAGTAAAAATTTTATGTGAACATTTTTTTCATTAGACCTGAAATACTTTTCAAATAGTTGTGTACCTACTTCTGAGAAATCTATATTTTTCAAAGACCACCGTTCAATTGAACTCAGCATAAATATTTTCAAATTTCATTATCTTGTCCTAAAGATGACCTTCGTCTGTTTTTAATTATTTGGAATTCGATAAAAAATCTACAGTCATATTTACTTGAGTGCACGTTAGATTTATAGAATGTGTTTAAATACGAACACGCAGTATATCATTT
Organism: Chaitophorus viminalis; assembly: GCA_025469195.1. Lineage (NCBI taxonomy): Eukaryota > Metazoa > Arthropoda > Insecta > Hemiptera > Aphididae > Chaitophorus > Chaitophorus viminalis. The sequence goes on from JAIPRK010000309.1 coordinate 15,551, forward strand.
GCTAAAAGTAGATGAGTACTATTTATAGAATTAAGCAATATATGGACACTTATTAAACAAGAATCTTCTTCATTGTGATGGATTTCGTCTTTTGCTTTTTTATCTTGAAACAAATATTGGTTATATTCAATTTTCATAATAATTTATAAATAGGTACTATTATATATTTGATAATTGTTCCTTTGGTGTTTTTGAAGTTGGTTGATCATCACAGTTTCTACTAGAACTAAAACATCTCCATCAAATCAAAATTATCATTACTATAGTCTATAATCTTCATTCATAACCTTTGATATTAACTTCTAGCATTTTTAAAATATTTTCTGTTCCGTTTTAACGAGTCTAAAATTTATTTATTTTATAAATATTTGCAAATACTTTTAGTTAGAAGAAAAGTTTGCGCATAGATGTCTCCTCATTATGGAGAGGATTATCTCCTATAATAAACAATAATAAACATTGACAAAGACCTAAGATTCGTTTCACTGATTACATTAAAAAAAATATATAATATATATAAAAAATCTTTGTTTTTTTTTTTTTAATGTGTTATACTAAAATATTAAAGTAATACAAAATTTTTGTTTTTAATTAAATAAATAGGCATTAGAAAAAACTTAAGTACTCTAACGTTTAAAAGAAAAAAAAATGTGGCCGAATGCCGGAACGCAGTGCCTGTATGTAGTCATATCAAATAACTCAATCACAGTAGGACAATAGTTATGACTGTTATGATTTATGATATGTAGTGCATTAAATATTTCATGGTAGTTCACTGCAACGCCATATTATAAATAGCGGCACTATTAGCTGCTGGGTGTAGTGGATTTTTCAACTGTTACGGACATACATAAATGTAAGTCCTCACGGAACAATCACAAGGGGGATTCACATTAAACATAAGACCTCAGGATACAAATTACCTATAATAAATACAGAAGGGGTTGTAACAATGGCAGGTATGGTGTAGTTAACATAATATGGTAGACATTGGAAAAGGGAGTGACAAGGGGTTCATACAAAATCTTAAAGTAACGAGACTATCGTAATAACATGTTACGGTATATATTCAATGCGTGAGATAGAAATAATATAAAGATAAAATAATATTAATATATTAAAATAATCTTCTACCCACGCAGATGCGATAAGAACAATTAATATAAAAACTATGGGATGAGACCACACACGCACACAATTACAGTATATATGCACTCTGACGTCTTCGACCAGACAGATTTTGTCCTTATTTAGCGTATATTGTATGTATATATATATATATATATTATATTATATACTATAATATTATAGAAGTAAATACATATTAACCACATCCTGTCACTAAAAATAACTAATTCTTGGAATAATATGAGAGAGACTCGATTATCTCACGGATTTGGGGTATATAAGGAGGTCCCAAACAGACCATATTCAGATGTGTTTTAGTCCGTTCAATAGCAAGCACCTTCACGCTAGTTTGTTTAATAAATTAAATGTTTGGACTTAGAATATTTTTGTATGTAACAAAATTAATTCTCTGGACTTAGAATAATTTTACAATAAAATTATAATAAGTTCATATCGAGTATATTATTTATCTTCCTCAATCCAACATCAAACATGACTACACCCTTGAGTCGTAGGCACGCAACACAACTTAAAACTTCACTTGAATTCACTTGTATTCGATTCAAACGACCGTCATATAAGGCATGATCCTAAAGTAAAACTTTATTTTTATTTAAACTGTTCTGAAAAACAAACATATTCTATGTATAGGTGAATACAGGAATGCTAGGATATAATGCAACAGTACGACTCGCGGCTGTATAGTGTTTGGTCGCTATTATATTAAATGCTTGAACTGAAGAGTCAAGAGTGTATGTCCTTTTGGGAGTTGTAACCGGACATAAGACTTTAAATTGAACAGTCATACTTCCTATTTGCGGAAATCGGGAGAGGGATGCAAGGGGATTGTTATTGGTCTGCTCTTCCATATTTTTCCGTAAACTATTATTTTTGTACTTCATTTAGTGTGATAGAAGTATTCATTTTCATAATTCATATCGCAAACATGTTTTCATTGTTTTTCAAAAATTAGAAAAACAAAGTTTGTTCCATACTACCACGGAATGGACTTTATTATCACAGAACACAAGTTCTATAACATTTTTGTAAGCTTTTTAATTGCCATGATCCTTTATGAAAAATGTCGTGGCTAACACCGAAGCTGTTCAAATGGATAAATGTTTCAGTTTTTGCCATTTTTAACGTGTAAAGTTGATTGATGGTATAAAATGGTCAAAACCTATGACCAGAAATGTACGTAAGACAACCGGTCGACCCTCGCGACGCGCGCATTGCGCTATTGGTACAGTCTTTGCGTCATTACGACGACACACTCTCCGTAGACGGCTACAATGCCTACACGCGCGTTTGTTGGGCACGTGCGAGCGTTCGGTCAGGTGGTGTATGTGTGTGTGTGTGTGTGTGAGTGTGTAGGTACCTATTACCTATATCGTATATAAATTGCCCGGGAACGCGATCAGTGACTGAAAACCGTATATTCGCCATCAGTTCGCGCAGCGTGTAATAATAATATCACTGTTAATATATATATATATCTGCAGGGTATAGGGAAAAAAAAATAATAAACCCATAATATACGGCGGCGTTATCGATATTCGACACAACCGCCACGCGGTAAATAAACGTGATGTTATCATACACCGTGTAGGCAACACTAATCTGTGCGAGCGTCTCTCCTCCGCCGCCGTTGCTCACGGCTCATCAAATCGAACAACAATCCGAATACACATAATATTAATATAATACAATGCAGTATTAATTTATTATCATAACCACGGTAATATAATAATTGTACGTATGATAATCGCACATTTACACCTGTGTGGGTACGCCGGCGGGTGAGCGGTCGGCGGTCGGTCGGTCGGTTTTTATCTCAACAGTCTGGTGTACGCGCATTTCGGACGGACGCGATTTAGTATATCATCGCGTGGTTGGTCGGCCGCATCGACACTTGCCCGCACATCGATCACGGAACGGCGCGTGTAAACGTGTGTGTGTGTGTGTGTGTGTGTGTGTTGGTATGTTGCGTGTGGGTAAGCATATTATTATGTATGTCTGCGCGCGCGTGTGTGTGTGTGCGGGCTCGTAATTAGATTTTTTTTAATAATATTTCAATAAAACAAAAAGTCAATAATAATAATAAAAATATAATAGTGTTTGTGTTTTTTTCTCGCGTTCTTCACCCGCAGTCCCGTCGCGGAAACTTCGACAATCTGCACGTCGTCGTTATATTATCACATTACACTCTACTTCTGATCAAAAGGATACCATATTTTATATTTTGTGAGAACATCGCCGCCGCACATCGGACCAACAGCCGCGACAAGTCTCCCGACGACCAACACGAAGCCGTAGCTCAGCCATGAAGTTCACGCTTTCCGAATGGATAATACTCGCCGTGGTCGGCTCCGTGCACTTTTGCTGTGCCATTTGCATATCTCTGCAGGCTCCTTTTTACCCGGAAGAAGTGAGTACACTTACAAGTACATATTATAACACATACATATTGTCCTATACCCCCCGGCTGACATTGGTCTAACCCTCCCAGGCCGACCCGAGACCAACCCTGCTCATCACGATCGTCAACTCGATTTTTACATGCCTATAATATAGTCTTAATTTGCATGGATGACCAACGCGGTAGTTCGCTAAATTTTGTACAGTTCGACGACAACGGCACGAACGTCGCATTGATGGATTTCGACCAGATACAAAGTCTCGGAGACGATTGTTATTAGCGACACGCGAACCGTCGAAGGAGCCAGACGACTTTAACGATTCGTTTATAAATAGTAGTTTCGTTCGTTCGTTTCGTTAAAAAAAAAAAAATAATAATATTTATTCAAAACGACAATCAGAGAAATAATTGCACATTTTCGTTCATAGAGCTTGTACAAATAGAATACACAATATATCGTACGTCCAAACCACCCGTATAGAATGAAGTTATGTCGAAAAAAAATCGATTATTTACGCGCAATAGCATATTGATTGTAGAAATCTACTTAATTTTATGTTTTTAATGATGGCACGACATTACAGAATCGATGAGTTTATTATAAGAATGTATTGATTCATTTTAAATATTAATATGTTGTGTTATGCACTTATACGCATTATTATATATTCGTAATCAAATTATTTTTGAGATAAATAATTATTCAATACCGATAAGATTATAATATAATGTAAAGTTTCATGTGTTAAGTTTCGACGTTCATTTTTCAGTTACTATTGAATAAACTTAACATTTTAACGAGCGCGTTTCGCATTTTATTTTTATATTCGTGCGATATAACGATTGCGCGTGGAAAGTCTAATGCCGTGCAAGAAGTATTCAACACACCGGCATCCGCACGTGTTCAGTGTGGAATGGACGTAGGTACTACAGGGTGCGCGCACACGTTGTCGATTAAATGTTTCCTGGTCTAAAAAATAACCTATATGTACGGATTATATGAACACAGTAAAACGTATTTCATTTCGATTAAAAAACGAACAACACACTCGCATCAGTAGATAACAATAAGATGTTTCGACGCATTTTGCGTTTTACGTGCATTACGGTAGAAAAGTGCGATTTAACCGTGTCTAATCATACGAATTTAGCAATAAATTTACGAGAACGCCAAGCGAAACTACAGCTGTGCGTGTTGGTATTATATTGTTGTACTTTCGAACGCAATTTTTATTGTTTTTAAATTGACTTCTCAAAAGTTCTATTTTTCTCTTGGTCATGAATATTATAATGTATCATAAATTATAGAGTTTTAATGAATATCAATTCGTGCACTATACAATCAATATTGTAATTGATCACGTTTATATCAGAATACTATGTTTCAATCCCCTCGGTTGCAAAAAATTAACCTTCACTGATAATTTCGTATCACATATTATATAATAATTACGAGTTATATTTTCGCGTATATTTCCGCGACACTCGATTTTTTCGCGATTTTTATGTCTTCAAATTATAATAATGTCCAGGATCCGCTGAAAAGTTGTTTGTTCGACTTGTACAACTTAACGCTCTTTATTGCAAAGGGGACAAAAAACGAGCGTTTAATTGAAATTTTTGAATTTAAATAAAACGTTAGACGATGAAGATGGTGGTGAACGTAATATAATTTATTCTGTATTATTGTTATAAAGTTTATATTGCGTTTTAAAACGCAAATTTGAGCGTCTTGGAAAAAATATATCAAAATAATTTTCGCTTCAGAATAATAATCGTGAAAGCAAAATAACATATTATTATAAAAATATAATGTGCACTATATAATATAATATACTATAATACATAATATATATATAATATAATGTCCACTGACCACAGAGTACCTTTGCTCAACGAATTACGCAGTGTTGTTAAAATAATGAAAAAAATAATTTTAACGTATAATAAATTATTATAAATTTCCAACCAACCGTAGCATAGAATGCAAATATGAAATAATACGTTGCACATTCCATCCTTGCATATTCAAAATGTGATATCGTATGAAGTGTATCTATTTTTACTCTACCTGCGCGTGATTTCAAATAATAATTTAGGTATAGGTAATAATCGCGTCAAACACACGAGGTATGAAAAACTTTAATCTCGAGTTTCTAATCTATAATCGAGTTCGTATTTTTGTCCGACACGAGTTGATAATGTGTTACTTTTTGTCAGTTAGGCATATCTTGTGTGCTTTAATAATACCCACTAATCGTCAGACCGAAAAGAATTACCTGCACGTAAAATATAATTATAGTAATTATGTAGAGCCTAGCTCGGGTTGAATTGATCGGGTTTTTCGATATAATTTATCGTTTTGACTTTTTCCCTGCACCCGGTTCAATCCACTCACAATAAAGTTTCCAACAAATAAAATTATTAATTAAATTTTGCGTTTTGAGGATTTTCATTCATATTATGAGTGACAGAGTAACAAATTCAACCAAAAAAATATTATCACACGTGCAATTGTGTTGTACTCTGTCATTAATTGGTCGTGACAGTGTGGTGCGGTCAGATTTTTTTTCTAACAGCATTCTAATTTTTTGAAAATTCGAATGTATACCTCTCCGCAGTACAAATCACTGTTGGGGTTGTTTAGATATAGACAATATGATTTTATAAAATACTTAAATATATTTATATAAATGTATTATATATTGGCTATTGTTAAAATATTGGTAACGGTTATGTGGACGTAATTACTGTAGATATCGTTGTAATTGTAATAATCGTTTGCATTCAACTTGATAAAACCAATAAAATTTAATAAAAGGTTGTTGTTTCTATTGCTGAAAATAGATTTTTATCGAGTTGAATTTAAACGATTACAGCGATATCTATTGGTTGCATCCACGACGTAGACGTAACTAATTTTAACAATTTGACAGCATTCTATAATAAATATATGAAACAATGAAATGGAAAAACTAACCATTTCAATAGAATTTGATCGGCGTTAAATTGGACGTCTGTTAGCGGAAAACAATTTGTCGAAAATCAACATTTTTCTTAACATAATAATCATTTGGAGTTAAACATACACTGTTCGTATGAATGTGTATACTGGATGAACTTTCCGCATTGTCCGTCACGCACGTTCCCCATCAATCGTCGTGTAACTTCCCGAGATAAAGGTTTACTCTTTTACTGTACCTATATGAATTATTCGAATTATGCATGTGACATGAACATTTCCGCCTACAGCTTGTTGTTAATATTTTATCGCGACACCAGCCGGTTGTTTTCCAAACGATTCAATACGGCTGTCGAACAGCACACGTCGTGGTATTTTTTTCTCGTTTTTCCGGCATTGGTATTTATTATTTACTCTACACGCGTTATATTAAAACTCTCGAGTGTTGACGAAGGTCGGATTCGCAGTTTCGTATACCCATTATTTGTTATCGACGACTGGTTGTTGTACAAATCACATTAAGTTACATCATTAATAATATACAGAGAAACAAAGATGCGCGTTAGGCACGCATATATACATGTACATACAGGTTTCCGCCTGGTCGGAAAAGAAAAGAAAACACGAGTGCTTTATTTTTTGTCCGACGTTTTATCGTTATTTATTGTCTATTGTGTGTTTACAGGCTGAGAAAAAAAACTGTACGGCTACGGAGTATGGTTTTGTCTTTGGAAGTTTTGAGCTGGTGGCGTTCGTCACGTCGCCGATTTTCGGAAGCTTGGTAAGTAAAAAAAAAAAAAAACGAATGTGATATACTTTTGTACGCCTATCGTTTATACGGCCATTTGGTGGCAAAATCTCGGAGGCGGCTTGAGGTGCTATAAACCAAACTGAATATACTAAGTATAACCCAATCAGTGTTAAAACTAGCTGAGAAGTCCAAAAACGTATTTGCTAGAATGAAAATAAAATTTTACACTATTAGGTACATTAAAATTACACTATGATTAATTTTAAACTTTGAGTAAAGCGAAAAATTATCGTCTCAATATTGTGTTTTTCTTGACTGTTTTTTTGCCAAAAATCTCATGCTTTCATGTAGCCTAACAATGTAATGTGATAGTTTTTCAGATTTAAAACATATAATACACTTAAGTTGATCAGAGTTACAAACATATTTGCAATAATAATACTTTCATGTTCGCTTCTCTAGAAATCTGAAATGTATACACATATAGTGAATAAACAGTATTGGATTTAGGGAAGAGAGAAAGTATATTCATTATTGTTACATCAGCTGTGTCGAGAAAAAAATGTCTGAATGCAATTACAGTTTTTTTTTTGAGTAAATCCGCAGCTGATAACTTACTTTCACCGAATTGAATCAACTATTCAATGGAAATGCAATGCGAATGCATTTTTTATTCTGTTAAAACAAATTTTCGTCGCAATTATTATAATAAATTATCATTGCAGTAAATGCAATCGAACGCATAATTCGTTTTGACACTTGTGAGCGCGTAAGATTGCCACGGACTGCCGGTTTTGTTGCAGACATGATAAATACTTAGTAGGTAACATGGTATTTTTTTCAACAAAAATAATAATATTTAGATTAAATAATAGTTGCTGCTAAATTAAATTATTGTTATCTAAATCGCATTGCGTCACCGTGTGTTTTCACCATACGCATACCCGGGCCGAGTCTAAAAGTATCCCCACGCGCACAACACATTTATGCAGACAATTGTGATTTTAGAATTACTTCCACGCATACGTATATAGGTAAACGGTTTACTTCGAGTTATCGTCTGTTTAGTTGACTTATCGTATTGTTCAACGTTCCATTGGTATGCCGTGTTGATTTTATTGTCACGTAGTCCGAATCAGTAACAGAGCTGTATATAATTTTAATTTAAAATATATTTATCGATACCGTGCCATAAACGCGTCGTTCGATGTGTATTTTTCTTCTTTAATCGTATTGATTTAACTTTAATTACGAGAGAATACCAGATTGAATCTCGAGATTAAAATTATTATTAAACAATATCTAGTCAACAATGATAATAATATAATATAGGTGATAATGCAGTGGTCATGTTGACTGGTTGTGTATGTTTGTATGACTCTGCGATATGCAAATGTTTTATTTTCCTTCGTAAAATCAAACCAATAGCGAACAATTTAAAAACCATATTACTACAACGGAGATGAGACTATTAACTTTTATGCGTTTTTGTTGAAAATAATATTTTCATTATTTTATTGTTTTTTTTTTTTTTAATGAAAAGTTTCTGGGACATATAGTTTTTGTTTTCAATTAGTCACGCTAAAACTTTATGTAGTTATTATTGTGGCCGTTGATATATATATAAGAAAAGTATTACGTTGTAAATACAATCATTAACAGATGCTCTGTTTTAACATAATACTATATTATAATTCGTTGGCAACTGTTTCGTATGAAAAATGATTTGTGCGCACAATTTCGGATTGTGGTATTTTTTACTTGAATTTAAAGTTCGTCGTAGATAAAAACGTAACATTAATTTGAGAATAAGTATTATATTTTATTAATTAAAAGAAATATATGATTTAGATAATAAATATTAAGATATCGAATTACGGACACCTAACTACATGGACCGTAAATAATATTGTTCCTATTCCTAATAAACAAGTTCGGTGGGGCGTGTATAAAGAAAAAAATAACAATAAACAATTGATAAGATCTCCTTTCTCTACGTACCCTTTCCCTCTCATCCGAGCACCGATTTTAAGAGACTATTGGCCAGGATAACGTATCGCATAATTTTATTGAAATTTGTGAATAAAATCAAGAAACATATTTATGTGTATGTGTGTGTAGGATTATGACGCTACAACGTTTAAACTTAATACCGTAAGAGACGTGTTAAAGACGTTACAGAAATCATTTTACCCAAAAAGTTCTTGTACGATGTAATGTACTTGTCTGAGGCGCATATATATAGTTCATGTATGTGCATGTGTATTGTACACTAAGCGTTCTGAAATTTTGGAAAGATTGCATACAGAGTGAACTTATAAACGTTACCGATGTTTTAGGTTCTGAACGGAGTGATAGAATCTATTGGTTTTACAATGTGTGTTTTTTTTTATTTATTTTTTTTTGTGTTTGAGGACACCTTTTTTGATAGTAAAAATGTTTCGATTTTCTTAAACAGCTACTTTTCTGAAAGGAAAGTGAATGTAGATGGTACTTGGGCAAGTCGAAAATCCAACTTTTTCAATACTTTTTAAAAAAATCGAAAAAATCGATAAAAAAATTACAAAAAACCTGAAAATTTTACGCAAAATCACGTTTATACAAAATACATTTTTTTAAAATGCTTTAAGTCAAAAACGAAAAACCACAAAAACCTGAAATTTTCACCAAATCTTTATAATAGCGTTTTCTATATTTTCTATACATGGTTAAGTTTTCAAAGTATTTTGACATATTTTGACTTATTTATAGACAATTTAAATTTTCGATTTTTGTAAAAATAAATTATTTTAACATATATAAAATTTAATTGGCTGATCGAATACTCTTGAAAACTTAATACAAGGTATATATTAAGTTAAACTAATCATAACTAAAAAATATTGGAGATCGTCTCATTGAAATTTTTTTTATAAGCCCATGAAGCTCAAATTTGTATAAAATGTGTCAAAATCACGATAATTTGCAAGTTATTTTGTAGATAAAAATTCATAAAATTTATTCTGTTCATACTTAAGGTTCAAAATTTAAATACTAGGTTATCCATAAGCTACTATTTTAAAAATCTTTAAAAAAATTTCTACCAGACCAAAGAGAAAAAAAATTATGACTGTTTGAAATTTAAATTTATACGAAATTGTATTCTATTGCATTATAATTCAATTTATATATAAAATTCTATATTATAATATACACATTTTAGACAAACATATTAACTCCGTTCAGAATCGTTATTCGTATACAATGATACCTATCATTGCATTCAAATTTAACAAATCCATTGTAATTATGACCTATCCTATAAACGAGATGCACTCCACCCCCAACTATACAGCAAAGCGAGGCCCATCCGGTTCTTTTTTTATTTTGTTTTATAAATTTATTTGTTTATAAAAACTAAATTATTATTCCAACAGATATTATTTCTTACTATATTATGACAGAAAATAAATTGTAATTAAACTTTAAATATTTGTGGATAATAAAGTATTGCACAATATAATTTTATCGTAGTGTAATTTTTTTCCGGAAATGGTTACAACGATGACTGTTAAATGTACATCTGTATAAAATCCTTTTATTTTTATTTCTGAAAAAACATAAATTGGCCAAGAAAATGGTTGATGTTTATATATGTTGAATATATTACACGCATTCACCTGTATTGGGCGTATTTATCACAACGTAATACTATAGAATATTATATAATATTGAATTGTAAATGTTATGGCGTATTTCAGATTCAAAAAGTCGGCTTGAAATACATGTTGGTGATCGGCATAATATTGAACGCTTTGTCAACTATAGCCTTTGGGTAATGTTGAAATAACTAAACGAAAAACCTAAAGATTCGTACATGGTCAACCGAACACGTAATAATATTTTGTTTTGTTTTGTCCGCCATAGATTTTTGACGTATGTTGATGGAAGGTACACGTTCTTACTGTTGTCACTGCTTCTGAGGACTCTAGAATCGCTTGGTGCCACCGGTGCTATGGTAGCTGCTTTTTCGTTGACGGCTGTTTCGTTCCCCGAATCGGTGGCCAGCACTTTCGTAAGTATTGTATAGTCCATCAAGCAGTTTCATGATAAACTTATACATTTTTAAAATAGTGGTTTTATATTAAAAAAAAAAAAAGGAAACCATAAAATGATAAGACCTATTACATAATTCGTAATATGTCGTCAGAATTAAATTTACCAAGTCCATTAAAAACACATAATTATGTTGTGATGACGCCAAATATTAACGTCAATAAAACGTTGACTAAGTAAATTCATAATTCTTTTTTTTTTTTTACCTTTTTTACTTTTCTTTTATATACGTATCTTGACCGCATTGAGAAATCTGGAATATGAAAACGTTTTAAAAACGGCTTCTATTACTGCATTCATATTAGAATTTGTGAATATCATTAAATTTTAAACGATTAAAACTGACTATTTCCTTTTAGTCCGCTCTCGAGGTATGTTACGGAATGGGATACATCGTCGGCCCGACTCTTGGTGCTCTGTTGTTCGAGGTAAGTCCGTCGCGAACATAAATCGTTTCCGACGGTGCTTGTAAATCGTGTCGCATTTACACATAACAATACTATACCTTGTATCATTATGTTCTCAGGTTGGTGACTTTCCGCTGCCGTTCATCGTCATGGGCCTCATCACGCTGGGGACGTCGGTATTAGTATGCATTCTAATGAAGCAGGATGTGCCCAGTCCGAACAAGGCCAAAAGTAAGCGTAAAACTCCCGATATTTTGTTCGTTGACAAACGGTTGACTATAATCAATAGTATATAGGTACCTGTATTAATATGAAATATGATAAATTTTCGTTTTACAGCCAAAGTAATGAACCTGATGAGCGTCCCAACTGTGCTCATAAATTCTATCGCGACAGTGGTCACCGCCACGGCCATGGGATATTATTCGGCAACTCTGGAGCCACACATCCGTGGGGTGAGTTCATCTATACGTGTATTATTTTTATATTATTTTACGAAACATATTTATGCATTGAAGTAAACTACTATCTGATTTCAATTTCCGAGACGTAAATGCGTATACGTGTACAGACACTATTAGGGTTTCAAAATTAGAGATGGGTTCGTATACCGATTAATCTTTAAATGTATTCTTATAAAAAGTGAACGCCTTTTGTAAAAAGTGTCTTCTTCCGTTAAGTTATTCGTGTATGATTGTTGTTTGTTACTATTATGAATATATTATATAATATAATCACTTTAAACATAAATAGTAAATTATTAAGGAAGTATAAAGTACTTATTCGCATCGAAAAAGTATTACATTGTGTACTTATACGCTTTGAGTATTGAATCTTAATTTAGTATGAATGACTTAAAATATTAATTTGAAGTTTAAATATTACTATTGAAGTTTAGAAGAACAAAATTTTTAGGAAAGCTAAGCCCAAGCCTTCGATCCATGATCGTACATCATGTGTATAGCTAATTTAAAGACAAAATAAATAATAAATGATCAGTACCATGTTGTGTTCTGTGTGTATTTACTGGTAAATGAGTAATTCATGAACAATATCAATATCATTGTTCAGTCGTTAACCTCGATGACATTTGAAACGGAAACAGTTTATTTTTCTCCTAAAATGTTTATATTAATTGTAATAAGCAATAATTAATTACATAATAACATACTACTGTTCGATACTATCATATTATTACAATTTCCGACGCAATATATTGTACATTGACACTTCGACGTGTTTGTTGGTTAATAAGAGTATTTTTTAAAATATTACTTGAAGTGTACACACGTTCTTATACGTACATTAGAACGATATCAAGTCAAAAATAACGATCGTTGTTATAATATTATACTTATTACTCGCGCCGCAATCACGTCCCTCGAGTACATATAAGTACTACCTAAACCTTAAAACACTCGTGCGTATGTTGTTGATAACGATGCGAAAAGAGCTATGAACAATCTGCTCAAAAGAATCAAATCAAGTACCTATACTTGTGAATATTTGATGGTTGGCGGTTCGTGAATGATTTGAATAAAATCACCAAGTCTACCGTTTGAATCGCAGTCCATTCGCAGCTTCACTTCGAAACGCATGTACACAAGATCGTTCGAAACGAATATTTAATGTGCATGGCATACAGATTTTCTGAATAATGAAATTATTATAATATTTAAATAATACATACAATTAATAACATACAATTATACAATTTTAAAATATATCATACAGTATTTAATCAAAATTTAACAGTTTATTAAAAAAAAACAGACTGGGTTTACTAAATGTGTAGAGCGACGGAGTGGTTAGTTGTTAGCTTATATATAATTAGAATGAGGCATTGGACTGCAGAAACAGGTCAGAACGACGTTCAAAGCGAGAATGGTCTTTGAAATTAAGTTTGCAATTTAGTAAAGTAGGGAAACGACTTTACTATTGCGTATACTCGGAAGAAAGGTTAAACATGACTTTATACGGTCAGCTAAAAAAGTTGGACTAAACTGTGTGTCCACATAGGTGAATAATCGTGAGGGGGGGGGGAAGGAATCAATAATTAGTATATGGTGCCGACGGATATCAAAAGTTTTCGTTTGAACTCATTCGATTTGACATTATAATTATTAACTCATACAGGCTTAACGTTTTGATCCATTCCGAGAAATCTTATTCATCCGTGAAAATGTTTCCGCTTTCGTCCCGTCGTCGTTGCGCATACGAGTATATGCTTAATATATGATACTGACTGAAACGTGTATACGTGCATTTTAACACGAATCTCGAGATAATGTTTAACTACAGTCGTACTGAAAGAAAAAAAAAACAAATAAATAAATAATATATTATAAATTAGAAGGCTTGCAAAGTGTAAATACTCACTAATTAAAATGTATCCCGATTACACCTCTATACGTCGTTCATTGGTAAAATATAAATAGATAACTGTATACGCAATATTACATAATTATCATAGTTAAGTCGGTCTTCACTAAAAATAATATATTACATTAAAAAATTTAAAACGCCCTAATTACTTATTAAACAAATACTAATACGAATTCGACTTCGGTCGTTTTATCAATTTGATCAGTATAATACGAATTTTTAGAATATGCACGCAACTCAAATTGTTTGAATTTTGAGCTGTGTCGTTCTTCTTCTGGGAGTGCGATATTATTTATCATTAATCATTGAACACCTTAAAGTAATTTCAATAATTACTTGATTTTTATCATTTTTCTTCCATTTGCTCTTTTTCTTTTACCTAAATATTTGTATTTTTTTTGTTAATTGCATCTTCATTATAACGTTTTGTACATCATGTTTAATTATATTATATTTATTTGTATGCAGTTTATAATTAGTGTAAGTAATTTTGGACCTCCTCACGATTTTTCTCAGTGGGGCGCACTATTCAAATAAATAATTATTACTACCATTATAATATTTATTGTACTGTTACTACAATATCACGTTGGTATCTGTTTCACAGTTTGGACTTTCGTCCGTGGACGTCGGTTTCGTGTTTATCATCAGTGGTGGAACGTACGCACTGATAGCACCTGTCATCGGATACGTTTGTGACACCGGACTGAACCCCAAAAAAGTGATGATCATGGGATCGTTCCTTACCATCGTCAGCTATTCCATTGTCGGGCCAGCTCCTTTCATGCCACTCGAAAAGTACGGATGAACTGAATAATATGTTTATTTGTACAGCCACCCTATCCTCTCCGCCACTAAGTAAAAATGTCTCATAGACGATTCTAATGACTCCGGTAACATTAAAACACGGTAAACGGTATTATGGAAACCGCATATAACAGAGACTTTTAGTAGAAAAGTGTTTTTTTCACAATATCCAACTATCGCTCTATTAAACGATATTTTTTTTTTTTTTTTAGTATACGATTTAATAATATTATATCGACGTCGCAGTTGGTATTATTTCGCGTGACCGTAGCGGTATGAATCCGGTTTATGTAAATTATTATTATTTTTATAACAATACTTAAAAATAGAGCTAAACAGACCATTAGTAAATTACGTAAATGTACTATTTTGTTAACATACTCAATATACATAGAACGTTTCAGTACTACACTGCTGTTGTAGTACTATAATACTTTGAACAAAAATTAAAAAAAAAACAGCCAAGTGGTACAACGTGTTGTAAATAAACTTATCGGTCATTAAATCGTACTATCGGACTTTAAGATGTACTTATACCGAAATGTAAATGTTAAGTGTTTATATAATTAAACATTTTTTTAATATTTATATACTATCGCTTGGTTCTGATATATTTCACGTTTTAAGTTGCTCTTCAATATTCACTAAAAACGGTCGATTTCATAGGTTATAGTTTTTATTGAAATATGATATAATATTATCTAGTCTTTATTGAACAGTTTTTTTTTTTTAAATTGAAAGAGATGTATTATGAAATGTATTGATTTTACTATGATGGTTTTTTTTTGGTTTACTCCATCGATTAGTTAAAATTCACCAAAAAAATGATACAGCAACTTTTTTAGTCGTAAATTAGACACACGAGGTATCCACTGTACCCCGAGATCGTTTTTAACGATTTTTTCTCTAGAGTTTATTTAAAAAACAAACCCGTTGAAAACGTGGAATTTCTTCAAACAATAAATCATGATTTTTATGTTTACACTCTTTATGTTAAGATTAATAATTTCATGTTTGGAAACTTGACATTTCGATCTAAGACCATTTCTTCCATATTCTAACAGTTGTTTAAGTATTCAGAATGATGATGACAGATATTTGTTGTATATAGTTACACTACAAAAATATTCATGACCTATATTAACTATACGTTCTACGTACGAAATCATTAATTATTATTATTATTATTATTATTTTTATTTTCGATTCGATTTCGATTACTTTTAAATGAATATTTGTGGATTTAGCAGCATCAAATTGCCATCTGCAGTCACTGACTCGATCTATGTAGTTTTTAAATCAAATTTTTTTTTTCTGCACGGTGAAGTCTCCCGCAAAGACCAGAACTTTTTCTCGTCATTGAAGTCATATACCATTTCTACAGTTATAGCTTTTAAAATGTTTAATTTTTTAACAGCTTCAGAGAATAGTATAGTAGTAAGGATATTGGTTCGGAAAATCGTGAATCATAGACTTACAAGACGTAAACAAACATCTACTGAAACGTACATCAAAAACTTTGCACAACTAAAATACTACTGCCCAAAACTTGATGTTTTTAATGTTTTAATTGAACGGTACATTAACGCTTAATTTGTTATACATTTAATTCTTTTGGTAGATATGTGTTGTATCGCGAGTAATTTATTATACACACGAGACGTATTTTATAGAGGTTTTTTTTTTTATAAGCAATTGTTGTATGGGTACTGTCTATTGCACAACAAGCGTATACTCATTCCAATTTTTTTGCTATTATGAGACAAGGTTTCATCGACAATTCTTGAGAATATGACGTACTCTATTTTAACTCTCTGTGGCTCCAGTATACTCTGACTATGAAAGCGCCGAACCCGGTTTAGTATACATACTTGAATTTCGTACAATTCTCTAACTGCACAGCATTTCGTCTATTGACTCTAATCAATCGCTCAATTCAATCGCGGCGAAAAGTTGTATTTGCCTATTTATGTGCATGAAAGTGTTAATATAATATATAGTAGAACGTCTAATATAAATGTGAATAAGCTGATAATAAAATTCTTAGATTTTTCATCGACTTCTGAAACCCATATGGACATACGGAGTACAACTATAGAGATGGATCGGCTAAAAAATCAAATGTGAACAAAATACAAGCATTCCAAAATATTACACTTCGAAAAATTACCAATGTCCCTCCTTATGTTTCTAACTTGACTCTCCATAAAGACTTAGGTATAAAAACGGTAGATGAATAAGCTGCTGTGTTCTATAAACGTTTTTATAACAGATTAGCAAATCACGAAAATCCTCTAATAAAAATTTTACATACCCAGTCACTTTCCGGAAATCCCCCTCTGAAGACTTAAAAGGAAATTGTGTAGAGACCTTTTAATCTAACTCTAAAAAAAAAAAAACGCATCATCCAAGCTAAGTGCTACTACTGGGTGGCTCCTTACTCACGTAATCTCTACTGTTTTGTAACTCCATTCTCACATATACTTATTATGCTAATTGTATAGATTGTATATTTCTTGTAATAATAATAAAAAAAAAAATGTTTCACCTATTTATTAAGAGTAAAATTATTCTAATTTATAATGAAAAACATAAATTATCGCCAGCAAGAAAATAATTGAATTATCGTTTCATTAAAAAGTAAATAAACAATTATTATTGAATTTACATTATTTGAAAATGATGTGTTATCAGTTATCACTCATCACTCGTACAATTTTGTTTGATAATTGTACCATATACGCACATGCTAATAATACAACATTTATAATCGAACCTGAGAAACAGTCTGTCTAAGGTTTATAATTTATTTTTTTATTTTTTGTCTGTTAATAATAATCATTGTAGTCATAGGTTCGACGCATAGTTTATGTAGAATGCTAAAGTGAAGTGATTGTGTTTTAAGCATTGATATTAAGCACCATAAACTAGATTATTGTAATTAAAAATAAACGTTCTCATTAGAAATGAATTAGATTAAGATTAGAATATCGACAAAGGTCAGTATATACTGTATATATACATACATACATACATACATACATACATACATACATATATACCACGAAGTAACTACGTGAGACGCTGACGAACTCTACTTAACTTAATTTTGAAAAAGAACGAGCATATTGCAGACAAATATTTTACTAGATACAAGATAATGACCGCCAATACGATACTTCATAATTTAATGGTCAAAATAATGTTAGCTTTGGAATCATTGAACGTTTCATTAGAAAAATTATTTTTAAAACTCGAATGGTATTAGTAACGTAGACCTTTATCGTAGTTCCGTAAAAACAAATGTTGAACTTTACCTTTTTAGAAATATCAAGTACATATAAGAATTAATTTATAATTTATCAAAATGGTTGTATAAAAATATGAAGGTTTAAATAAATTGTATTATTTTATAGATTCTGAGTGAAATGAAAAGTATAACCATGATGTGTGTTGTTTTTTTGTGTATGTATACAATTTTAACTAGAAGGAAAACTCAGATATTTATTAACAACTTTTATGAAAGAAAATTTCATCTAATATTCTAATGGATACTTGTAGGAGGTAATTTTTTTAATTTTTCAATCGTTTTCAGAATAATAAAGAAAAACAGTATAAGAAATTGCAAACAATTATAACAAGGATTCTCACCCGGTATTTGTACCGGTTTAAATTTCATAGCAACTCGATCAAATTAACTTGCATTTACTTATATTTACATATAATTTATTATTATTCATTTTTATGAATATAATTTAATTTACAGATCATTCACTCGGAATCTTTTTTTCGAAAAACTATATGGTACCTAGGTTTAAAATTTAAAAATATCGATACAGCAATATCATTTACCCACCCCTATAATTCACCCTACCTTGGAGTCTCACCCAACCCAGGAGTCTAGCCCTTTTTTTATAATAGAATCCAACTTTTTGGTGTGATCGAATAAAAAAAAAAAAATGTCTTCTCAATCAAATTTAGAGGATTTTAGTAGTCGAGTAATTTTCCGTAATTATACTCGTTAAAATGCATTTTACAACATATAATCTAAAATGGCGTTACTTTTAAAATAACTCATCGCGCTGCTTAAAAACACACACACACACACACACATATACTTATAAATTATCTATGATTATATATACTTTTTTATTTATTCATGTCTCATTCTCCTTTATTTGTAGTATAATATAACTATTCAGTACCTAGTTTATCTACCATCAGAGTCAGCCACGGCATTTCTTGAACATTCCTTTTCAGCTGTTGAATAATTTATAGTTTAATTGATTGGTTAATAAAATATGTATTTAATGCCACCAGCATCCAGTTCTAGGACCGAATTATATCTAAATATTTTATAAGTATCGGTCCACAATACCTCCCTGGGCACATCAATAATTTCTCAATAATACCAAAGCGCTTTCGGGTTGATAAAAAAAAGTAAGAGATGTATTTGTGCGTGTGTGTAATCTAAAATTATTGTTTATTCTATTATTTACCATCCGATGTTTTTTTCATTTTCAATTTATTTTTTTAAGCGACAATAATAAACGTTCTTATTTCGTTTCGTTCCTATTCCGCCAAGACCGTTTTCTCCCATATATGCACCACACACAGTACGAATTAATACAATATTTTCTTGGTATTTTTGGTATACTTATACGATGCCGCAATTTACAACTCGTATATATGCAATGTTTTATTTATTAAATAGTTTAAAAACGATTAATTTTACCCATTTCTAGGTCCATGTTACTAGTCATTACCGGATTGGTCATACAAGGAATCGCGTTGGGTATGATCTGTGTACCAACGTTCGTGGACTCTATGAGAGCAGCATTGTAAGTGCATCGCAACATATTCTCGACCGCTGCAGCTTGTACCTACAGGTACAATTCTTATTAATTCGTCTGTTTCCGTTTTGCGTTTTCAGTGACAGCGGTTTCCCCAATGACATACACACCTTCGGTCTGCTGTCTGGAATTTGGTCATCGTCGTTTGCGTTAGGCGCGTTTTTGGGCCCGTCAATAGCCGGTTTCCTGTACGATCTTGTCGGATTCGAGAAGGGCACGTACTTTGAAATTTCTATACATTTCATATTGGTAAGTGTACATCACTGGTTTTTATCTTTTTTTTTTACGTGTATACTACGTAGCAAAAAAACATATAAACACACATCTTTACAGATGGATAGGTTTTATTTTTAAAAAAAATGTAATCTTTCAAATTGTTTATCACAAACTTCTCGGTCGGAATATTTCGCCAAATTTATCTATAGTTCATAAATTTGATCTTTTCACGTATTAAAATTAATTACTTTTAATAACCATAAACGGTTTTTTACAACTTCAAATGTTTCGATATGGCAATTTCATCATAAGTTCAGCTTGGTATTTTTAATTTAAATTTCATTAAATATATATTATAGTTTACGTATATAGAAAAAAAATATTTTGAAATAGTGTAACTTACGGTCTTAAATTATTGAAAATAATATTTCATGTTTACGTATCCTGAATAACGGAATAATGATTTATTATTTATCAATATTAAAAGTTTAACTAAAAGGTTACGTTGAGATGAGTAGTCTTATAATAAGAGATGATAATTAATTCATATACCTCTCCCATATCATTTTTTTACGCCAATAAATGAGAAAACTCTTAGTTAAAAATATTCTAATTTGGTTTATTAATCAGTTGCATAACATTTAAATTAGGGAATTACCCTCAAATATGTTTGTTTTTAATATTATATTAATTAAAATAAAGTGTGCGTAATGTGCAGTACACATATTTTTCTTTGGAAAAAAATTCAATGCATAGATATCTATAAATTTAAAATAGCATTGCTGGAAGAAGACATGTTTACATTAATTTACAGAATATAATCGTGGTATAACATCATATTGTTACAAATTTA
Source organism: Chaitophorus viminalis (assembly GCA_025469195.1). Classification (NCBI taxonomy): domain Eukaryota; kingdom Metazoa; phylum Arthropoda; class Insecta; order Hemiptera; family Aphididae; genus Chaitophorus; species Chaitophorus viminalis. Next base: position 36,427 of record JAIPRK010000309.1, read on the forward strand.
ATTTAATTTGTGTTTGCATAATAAATATAATGTTATAGTAAAACGTCTGTGGTAAAATTGTTAAATAATTCATAAACTGTTTGAATATAAATAATATCGAAAAAAATCAATGTTCCGTTAGATTATTTCAACTACTACTTTTTGACCTTTCATACTCATTTCGGTAATAATCGGTTATTGTGAGTTAAAGGTGTGTTTAATTGTAGTTTTTACGTTAACCGCGATAGTGAATAAATATTTATTAATAAATGCGTAACTATTGTATACTAAGCAACGTTGTGTAATCGCTAATTAGGAAGTACTATTAATATCACCGATTTTGTTGTACACGTTTGAAAAATAAGAAAAAATTGGATTAAAAAGAGTATAAGAAAAGGATGATGATTTTCACGCAAAACGTGCGTTTCATCACGCTACGAGGACCAGGTTCCATTAAAGTTTCTGCATTTTGTTTGTGTTTTTCAACCATGCCCCGGGCCATTTACATCTTAAATTTCAATAAAGAACTTATATATATATATATACGTATTATAATATTAAATTGTGCGTGAGTGTGAACTCGCTGTAAGCTCATCACGCTCACATTTGATTTATAACAAATAATTGCGATGAAAATTATCCCTCATGATTAAAATGTAATTAAATATAATCATAACAATTTTGTATAAATGATCGTGCACGAGTATCATGATAATATATTATTATGGTCATACAGATACACTTCGTGTTCAAACAAAACATTATTTTTTATCATACCATAATATTTTATTATTGTACGGATGATGCGAAATATGAACAATTTGATTTTTACGGACTGTATTATTATATAATTGAGTACGAGTGCTAGTTCAACAAGTCCATAATATACTTACTGTCCATTGGAATAATTTATAGTGCATAATATTATATAAGGCTCTTAGGCACTTGTACCGTGTATATGTATTATGTATAAATTACTGTAAGTGTACCAGTGTGGTGTCATGCTGCCTACAGCTATCTTTTCGCGGAGAAGGTATATCGTCGTACAATAAAATATGTATAACAGTATAACAAGCACATCTCGTTGTGACGTAACAATAGAGTTTTCGTTGAATAGGTAACGACGTGCACGAAATTGATTCCGTTTGGCGTGTTAACGGAGCGATGTCAGATTGAATTTCGAGAACTTTTCTGTTAAAACAGAAGTTTTCGACTTTCTCTGAAATATTATATTTTTTTTCTTTCCGAAAAAAAGAGAACTGTTTTGAAGTTCGCATTATGATTAAAAATAAATTTTAATTTCGTCATATTTTCCTGCACGAAATCACTTAAAAATCTCTCGACTTCTAATATTCTGAGACTAAAATATACGAGAGAACCCGAATAGTAACGTATATACAATATTTTGAAAAGTTCAGCAAATTTCAAACGATTCACTTTTCTCAGAAAAAATTATTAATATTAATTGAAATCACACAAAGCATAATTGCACCAATCAGCTAAAATAATAATTACGCTAATATATTATTATTTCAATGATTGTTATATCGGATACTATCCTTATTATGATTATACAAATTTTACTTAAAATCTTAGAATCAACACAAGTATATATTTAATTCGACTCTTACTAATGAAATCAATTTTAAGACCCCAGTTTTTAACATAAGCTAGTTTAGTACCCCCCAAAAATAATTTACGTTCAAAAATTAAAGGCAAAGTTTTTACTTTTTAATTTTATCAAATCTTGCATTTGTTTAACATTATAAAATACGAGTAACGTTTATTTAATGTGTATTTATATAATAATAGGTTATTTTAATAACTATCATGAAGCGGTAATAGTTTCATTTTGTTTCGTGTACTTGGGACTTCAAGTATATCACATGATAGTATATTTTTCATTCAGTTTTGTTCTTTGCAAATTAAAATTAATATAATGTTTAAACTCTGGGAATCGAGCCAACGAATAATAATAAAAATTGTTACGTTATCCAAGTACAATTGCTATGTCGAGTATATAAAAAATATGTTGGAAAAACATTTTTTTTTTTTTCAATCAGAATTTTATACTACCTACCGTTTCGACATCGGATGTCGTACAGTATTTTTATTACGGACGACAAAAAAGTGTCGTATTATATACGAGGTAAATCGTAAAAATAGTATTTCGTGAAAAGTTTCTGCGAAAAAAAACAACTCCCTCGGTGCTTACATCGCTGATTTATTCTTTTCTACGGTTTTATTTTTATCTATTGCCCGACAATCGTTGATCGGCCGTTTGTCGTGCTGGCCGGAGGAGGGTGGCATAAAAAAAGCGAAAACCGCTGTGGTCGAAGTACTCTTGAAAACAAAAAAATAATATAAAATCAAATATTAATCACTCGGTGTATTGCGTTGTAAATATAATAACAGCTAACCCGTTTAGATACGGACCCCAAAAAAGGTTATTGTGTCGTTACGGAATAACGAGATGTGTTAACGTAGTATATAATATACCACATAGCTATAAAAGTCACAAAATTTAGTATCAGATGTGTTTGATCGGCGGTGGCTGTTTATAAAGAGATTTATATTATTTTTTCATATTGTGAACAGTTTCGAGTAAACTAAGTTTAGTTACATAATTTCATTAAATTTCAATGAAAAGTTTAAGTCAGGGGTCTCCAAACTTTTTTTACGGAGGGCCAAATTTGAAATTTGCTTCGGAATCGCGGGCCGAAATTATTTAAAGATGCATAGATAGAAAATTTTAAAGCTTTTTGTTATACGCATTTTTTGAACACAGCCCCAAATTTGAAATACATTTTAATTGTGTAAAGATACACAACAAAAATGCAATACAAATAATGTAATACGAATGGAAATTTATATTTTATCATGACAAGCGCAACGTTTGGAAAATAAAATTCACTTATTTATTTAAAAGGTTGCACGCCCGATATTGATATACGGCTGTGACCTTTTCAATGATAGAAACGCACGACCATGTAACCTATATGGTTTTAAAAGACTACGGTTTACCTTGTATATACGTATGCAAAACTCAGAACTAGCACGTGGACATCATTCACGTAGGTATAGACCACTACGTTTATCTGATGTGGATAAATGGACAAAAATTTGTACCGTCAACTAAGGACTGCTATTATACCACGAAATTAGTAATGGTAAAGCGAATAAGGTTTCGATTTCATTTCGTTTGAATTAGTCTTGGTAATACCGTAATCCTGTTTGACGTGAGATAAACCAAATATATTTTGCGCGTAAAAAAGGGTTAGTCATTGAAAAAAGAAAGTTCCGAACTGGGATTCGCTCTGCTGTACAGCAGGGAGTGGAGCCGACATCTTTCATAAGATAGGTTATTAATAATTACTTATTATAATGGATGTATTAAATCTATAAATGCAATGCAAGGTTTCATCACTATCATTGCATACGAAAAACGATTCTGAACGGAGATGATTTGTTAGTCTTAGCAGGTACTCATATATAATATACTATGTTATAATTAAATTGTAATATTATATAAATATTTGCACTTCGAAGGTTTATAAAAAAAATTATGCTTATATGTATTTAAATAATTTTTGAATAGGAGTAGGAACAATTTCTCTGTGGAATTTTCTATTAAATTTTCAAGTATTTTGTCTAGGCAAAATTTTTTTTTATCAATAATAAAAAAAAAAAAATTTTTACAAAATCGAATATGTCAAATACATATAAATTGCTTAAAAATAAGTAAACATTTTTGAAAAAAAAATAATTTAAGAAAATTCCAATCGAAACAACGGGTAAAAGTTTCAAGTTTCTATGACTTATACTTTTTAAATAATAGCAAATATTTAAAATTTCGTTATTTTATGCAATTTCTTAAAAATTGAAATTTCAGACCGTCGTAAAAAGTTTTTATCCGATATAAATTATTTTATAGTTATTTGACGAAAAAACTTATGGATATAACCATAAGTTAAATTGTTAAACCTTAAATAATTTATGTACGGTATATGCGGCGTACATCGTAATCGCGATTATGATGAAGTATTGTAAAAACGTGTGTCTGTCTCGTTTGTCCACAGGGTCTGGCGCTGGCCGTGTTCGTGTGCATGGAACGGCGGCCGTCCAACAAGTTCGTGGTGAACGGCATGAACGACTCGTCGGTGGGATTCGCTTTCCGCGGTGACGGCACGGACCCGAGTAACGCCACCGTCCCGGTGCCTGGCGCCAAGTCTCCCGTGTACACGATCAATGGTCACCACTCGTTCCGGTCAAACAGCGGTTGTCGGTTCGGGTCCAGGTACGGCAGCTTCAGCAACTCGTGCCTGGGTACGTCCCTGTCGTCGATGCGCATCAGCAGCGAAGCGGGCAACAGGTCGTCCGAGGCCCGTGCCAGTCCACTCACGTTCGAGCACGCGTAGATTGGCAGTCGTATGATGTAATATATTGTGGGGGATGGGGTATGGTCGCGGCAACGGAGGCGAGAAAGACGCGAGAAAAAAGAAATATTCAAATCCCAACACGGAAAACGTGCGTGTGCACGATATACACCGAACAACAATACACTGCACGTCATCACTGCTCCGATCCCAAGACCTACTACTCGTCCGTCATTTCATATTACTATTATTATTATCAACTGCAATGATCATAGCATTTTTCTATCCATATTTTTTTCACTTTCCTTCTTTTTCGGTCAGTCCGTCGACCCGCGTTTTTCCAATGTCCCCCTTTCTCACGCGGCACTTGTTCACCTCTCATATACTTTTTACCATCCATCATCCGCGCCTTCACAACCACTATCTTCCACTATCTCAAAATATATATACATAATATATGGTATATATAACACATATATAAGCACTTTTCGCGCGACGACCGACTGAGAAATTACACGTCCGGCGACCGGTAAAATGTTTAAGTTATAGTATAAGTTCATACGTATTGTGTGTGTTTTTTAAGTTTATATAAATAATTACATTTGTGTGTGTGTGTGTGTGTGACTGTGTGAGTTTGATTATATATTTTATCGATTTTTATTCAACCAAGTTTTATACTAAAACGTACGCGTAGTAGTGTTTTATTTTCTTCGTCCAATGACGTCTTTGTAAAACACGCGATTGTCGCACATACCACACGTGTGTTTGTACGCGATTTAACAATAAAATTGTGTTATTATCTATAAGTAGTCACTATAGCTGTCAAAGTGCATAATATGCGAATAACATAGAATATTATTACTTTTAAATTATATATTTATATACATAGAAATAGGCATTGTATATTTTACATATAAGTAACAATATATTTTATTTTATATAGATATCATTTTCCTTGGAGTATTGATAACGTTCTGTTTAATTTCTGTTGTTGTTTATTTTGTTTTGTTTGGTTTCGATCGTGAGGGTTGATGACGTTCCGCACTACGTCTTGTTCGTACCACCGTCAGCATATTATTATTATATGACCAGAAATGCATACGCAACGGAAATATTATATTATGTTAGCGCGTTTGTATTGATTTCCTATACTTAAGTTTTTCTCGTAGTAGGTACGTAGTCGTAATGATATTATGTGGCCAAGTGGGTTTCACGAAACGTATTTTCATCGCGACCTGGTAAGAGAGTAGAAAATAATACTAAAGTACCTTAAGAACTTTAAGTCTCTTGAAAAAGCCGCATTAACTGTGCTGTGAATGCCGCATGGTCCACGGAAATACGAAGTACAGTAGCAACAATAATAATTATTCTACTTAACACCGGTATGATAATGTAATAATTAATTGTGATTGTGTTATGTACTACTATATAGAACTACTACGGATAGGTTCCGTATATAAGTGATATTATATCATTACTATTTTATAACGCGCTTTTTTAGAATGTTTTTTTCTTTTTTTTTTGTATGTTATCATAAACTATGTAATGCAGTGTACACTCATACACTAATAATATTACATTTGTAACGAGCTTTCACTGTACATGTAAATATATATATATATATACTATACATAAATAGATATTATGTTAAAGAGATACCTATATATTTTTTTTATTATTACAATGTTTAAATACACTAGAATTACGTTACATTATAAATATTATTGAAATTATAGCATAATAGATTGTTGTTATTAAAAAAAAATTATAATTACGTTGTACAAATCGAAAATCACTTTTTGGTCTGTCTATCTGTGTTATGTTCCCGTACGATGCATTCATTATGACTGTTATATTATTAACATACAACGTAAGTATACATATTATTGTGTACTGGCCCTACGACTACTATAATATGTGTTCTAGTTCTATGTGCACTGCGCCGTAAAATATTATCACCCAAGCATCTATTTGTACATTTCTTGGAAAGCTGCATATTATTCAAAATCTGATTCAATACAAACTTGTTCGACGTATCACATAAAATCGGAATACAAAAATGTATGTTGTATAATAGTTTATGTACACATTTATACACAATTACTAAATGTATGTGATTTTACATATTTAAAGATTTTATTAGTGAATATAGTGTAATAAATTATAATACTACTATACAGAGTACTATACTAGTATATAGATTGTGTTGATTTTGAATTTGATATGATTAGCCATGCCCAGAGCTGTCACTGTTATCGTTAATTCACAAAATGCATAATTCATTTATTAATAATAGGTAATAATAGTTAATAAAAAAAACAAAAAAAAAAAATTCAAAAATCTCACCAGGTGTCACATTTGTTGGTCGTCGGGTATACACATTTACACATGGATATATTTTTCTAAATGTCATTTCACACAAAGCAGCTATAAATGACTCCGGTGAAGGTAAAGTATTTGTATACTCGCAAGTCGCAGGCATACTCATCGGTTCATGTGCAAGTCGCGAGTCGGTGCGTTTTAGCAAAACAAGTGATAACAAATAGTATCCTTTTATATCTAAACATAATATTTGTGGTACACTGTGTGTCCACGAACTGCTATGTGAGACCATTTCTCACGAGATGGTGACAATATGGTAATTCAATAATTCCCCGTGGCTCTTCATCAACGACAGGTACGTATATATATATATGTATAGTATATATGTGGTATTATGGTATGGAGTAATCAAAATAAATTTTTCCAATAACTAAACAGAGATATCATGTTTTTTATTTTTACCACCGTCCTGTAAACGAATATATGATTTTATATTCTACTGTAATTGAAAGAGTATGAAAAAAGACAGACAGTACTGAAATGAGTCTCGCGTGGGAACAAAGATTTACACAATTAATTAGATTGGTAAACGAATGTTGAATTGGAAGCTCTAGCTATCAACATGTGTCTATGGTATAGTGTAGAATCTCTTATTAGGTACTTATGATAAAAATATGCATTTCCCAAATGGTCTTCAATACTCAGTTTCACTCGAATAGTCGAATACACGATAGTGGTAAATCGTAGATACCTATAGAACACTTGTCCATCTAGTTGATCGTCTATAATATATGTGTATCGAAACGATACTAATTCCGAGTGACGTTTTGACATGAAACCAAATTATAGTAATATTGATGTAAGTTCCTACCGCTGTATATATTATTTTGTATCAATAACATTGGCAAATTGGGATAATATTATAATTCATAAACTCTTTTGAATTTGGTGTGCTAAGCGCATGACGTATTTATATTTTGCTTCAACTATCGAATGAAATGATGCAGCCACTATTTACTATTATCCACTTACTATTTACTTACTATCCAAAATGAATGAAAAACACTCCGATACATCAGCTTCCGAAACAGGATTATTATTTTCATCGTATTGACATACGTGTTTGCAGCAGCACGAAATCTTTCATTTTTAATGGATCACTAATAATTTGTTGTCATTGGGGAAACCCCATAATATTATAATGCGTGCCCCGCTCGAAACAATCGAAAAGCGAATAATGAAAATTGACGAAAACTCAGAAAAATTACCAAAACAATAAAATTATGTTTTTTTCAACAACAAAAAAATAATCTACCGCCGTGCCGTACATTTAATGGTTTGAGTATATTCTTATTATACTATTTCTTTGCTCTGAGATTTGATACTTTATTTTACCGGGAAAACCCTACCTGCCGCCGGGGACACACACGATGAGTTTCGAGTTTTACCACTTTTGCTGCGGCAAGGTTTATGTATAACATTAATATATTATGCAACGTAAATGATACAACTGGGACTTATATCATGCTCGTGCGTGTTCACTGGAACGCACGTGCGTACACTAAAACATATTAGTCAATAATAGGCGATTATAATATTACACTGTTACAATAATTAAGTACGTAGGTGATTTCCGGTTTTCGGACCAATACGCGAATAGATTCTGGAACTACCGTTGCGGTGTTTCAATATTCCTTCGTATGTGCCCATCATACCGCTATAATAATATTATAATGATGGTCGTGCAGAACACATTATTAATCATTGTTGTTTTTCCGATAAAACTTCCACAGAAGAACACATTATTAGTTTAAAACTCGTTCTCAGTTGATCAGCTCGTTTTCAGTGGCGCCCAAAGAAGTGAACAAGCAATGTTCAACTGCACGATTGACGTGATCTTAGAGGAGCAGAGTGGGTGTCAAAATTAACGTGTTTTGGAGAAACTTTCATTGATTATATTATCCAGTGTAGGTTCATGGTTCCTAGTGATGGGAGTGTAACTAATAAAGTTATAACGTATGATAGAAATATTTATTTCAAACTAAAAATAATATTCGTATTAGCTTGCAGTAGGTTTAATGTATACTAAACAAGTTGGTGGTTGTAATTTTGTTTAACTACTTATCCTCTCAAAATCCTATACGTACACTACTCGTTTTTGTTTCATATATACTTAATAAATCTTTAGCATTTTGTATTTCTTAAGTATTGCAGTTGTAGACCGGATTTCCCTTCTTTGATCAATATTATTTAATATGTGTAAAAATGGAACCCACGACATCTCTGTATACGATTTCTCTCATACTCTATCGTACATCATCGCAGGGTTTTACACTTAGAACATCATGCTCAATTCGAAAGAGTGTAGGAGTTTTCGATTCAAGTAATATCTAATGACGGAATATCCTGCTGCAACACATCAATACTGCGTCTGAAAATCGTTTTATATGCACCCGAATTGGTATAGGTAAGAAGCACGAGTGTTATGTGTGCGTAAACATACATTTTTATTAAAGATTCGAAAGTTTATTTACAAAAAGAGTTGTAACACTCGCAAGCGATTCGTAATTGAATATAATATAATATTATTAAATAAGATACTATGCGATTACTTTTATGGCTGTTTTTACATAGAATAATTATGCTAAAGAATTTTTGGTGAACCAAAAAAGGGAGAGAAATCCATTAGATTTGTCCCCAATAATAATAAATAATATATTATACGATTTTAAAATTGGTAAAAAAAATATTATTTTAGTATAGATTTTCAACAATACGATACTCGCCGACGGCAACGGCTGTTAAAATATTATAAAGGTGTGGGTGAACATTAAACAATCATACTTACACGTCCGCAACATTTTTCTAAGCTATTTTAATTACTTGCAAATAGTATACAGACACTTTTATTAACACTTCTTTTTTTTTTTACAAAAACGTGTTTAATAAGATATAAGAATTACAGTCAAAACAATTATTATTAAACTAAACATTTCTGTATTCCGAGGACCGTAGTTTTATATTAACGCTATTAACGCGGCTTATTCACCGTCCACAGTCGGTATTAATTTAATTTAACTTTATTCTTTCCACCGTTAGGTACCTGGACTATTTCATGCGAAACAAGGTAGGTACTTCTGTTAGTTTATATAGTAAAATTATCATAAATAAAAATTATATAATATAAAAGAATTATTATTTTTTTTAATGTTGTTAGAAATACGTTTACAATCTATATAATGTGGTTTAATAAGTAAATACGATGGCTAAGTTTAACTGAAAATAGTACTTTTGAATAGAATATAGGAAGGTTTCCATCAACGCCATCGCCCATCTGACTAAAAAGAAAACTATTATGATTAAAAATAGATAAAATACGATACCTATGCTAAAACGTTGTGCTTTTGGGTAATAACATTAAAATATAAAACAATAATATCTTTCTTTAAAAAACATCAAGAAAATAATAAATTGTACATTTTTAAAAAAAATCAGCTTTGGTACATTACGATGATAAAAAAAAAAAATATTTTCGGAATACTAAGTCCGAGTTAATATTATTATTGTATCGATGCAGACAGGATAATAAATTATAAATAATTGTTATAATATTTACTTGGCTATACATGGAACCTAGTCTCATGAGAACTATAAATGTATTTTTAACAAAACAAAATATGTATATAAATTATCAAAATATGACGTATGGTTGTTTCTTTTCCTGTTTATTTATATTTTACCCCCGCTGCAGACTACTATCGCTATACACGCGTATTATAATAATATATACTCGTATATCAACTGCGAAAAAACTAAGAAGTATAATTTATACGCATTTTCGCATTTTCATCATAAAAAAAACTACGAATCCATGACAAAACGGTTATTTTGCTTGGGACGTACGCAAATAATATATTATTATATTATTAATAACTACTGTTTCGTACACCCAATGAAAATTGATATACTCGTAATACAAACCTACTCAATGCAATATTCACGTCGTAATTCCCGAATTTCTTTCCATCTCTGGAAATTGGTATGCCATTGCGACATTTGTAGCAACACATTGCTCATAATAAAATAGTACGTTCATATCACCAGCTTTATTCCATTTCTTAACTATTTTGATACAGTAAATGATGTTTAATATAACCGAATCGGTAGTCCTACATTTCAAACGGTTTAAAACGCCAAAAACTCCGAAAATCCAAATTTGGTGTATCACCTAAGATACGTTTTGTGAACGATGTAAAATTAAATAGCAATATAATCCCGGCCGCGAATATATTATAATAATAATAATAATAATATTAGTAGTATGCTGTAGTAAGTACTAAGCACGCTTCGTGTTCATTATCCGGCTGCAGCAGCCCACTGGGTCGACAACCCGCGGCGTTTTTCATTTGACACTTGAACGCGTAAAATCATTAACATTTTATAATATTGTTTTCTCTCGTAAAAATACGAGGACAATGTTGTATATTTATACCGAGTGAAATTTACAGTGTGGCGTGTACGTAGTTTACATTGTTATACAGTGCACCGTTTTTGAACTTTTAAAACAACGTTACATCAAAAACTACACAGCAACATAAATTATATAGTTAATAGTTACATACAGAATGAAATAAAATAAAAACAAATATTTTACTCGATGTCTTATAATAAGAAATAATTAATAACTAATAGTAATATTATTGTTTTGTTATACATTAATTTTTACGTTGTATATTTTCATTTTATTTTATTATTTAGTTTTTCGATTCTTTGTGACATCGCAACAATGAAAAACATACAATTTGTTTCGTCAATTAAAATATCATGACAGTTTTATAATGTTGGCCTTGTATTATACTATTATGTATACCTAAGATTACCCGGTTAATGTTAAACATTATGCAGCTGTTATGCATTAAACGGCATTCACGGTCGTGGTATACGTACATCATCCAGCTAATATCTGGCTAATTTTATTGACATTATCCAATCGTTTACATCACCCGTGACACGTATTTATTTATAATCGATGCACGCATTTCATTCATCCTTAAACCGTGACATCGTCTTTGCCGACTTTGTCGTTTTTTGCCACGCGCGTCGGTGACAGACGTTTAATATATTTATTTGTTCGTTATCACTGTGGTTAACACTAGCCCCGTGAGTCCAAATCGAATCCGTTCGTCAGCGTAATAATAATTTTAAATCGGTGCAATGATAACCGAACCGTTCGAATCGTGACGGGTTTAATTTCCGGCGATGTATGCGCGATTTTCCATGTTAAAAATCGTCGTCAACATATTATTATGTTTGTTGGCTGCACAAATTTAATATATCTACGTTATAATATTATTGCGTTTACACTTTTTAACAGGTCCTAATGATTGTTATCGAAAAAACGTCAGCGATTTACCGGAACTTCATAAGTCGACAGCCCGCGTCCGCAAATGTATTTCGACGATTATAATATAATAATAGGTATATATGATTTTATCGTGATATAATAGTATCATGGTATAACATCAAAAGTAGCTATAAGCACGTGGTGGCTTTTTATCGTTGAAGTTCACTGTGATGGGAGATTCGCTATAGTTTACGGATAGTGTTTTGCTATAGTTGCTGTTTAAGAAAATCGAAGCTTTTTTACTGCCCCAAAACGTGATGACAGACACAAAAGTAAAAAAAAAAAATAAAAAAAACACACATCATTGTAAAATCAAATCAATAGATTCTATCACTCCGTTCAGAATCGAAAACGTTTTTCTTGAGAAACCGTGAATTACACACCGCCCCCTAATGTTGTGTATGCCCTGTGCTATTTGACGTACATTTGGTTCAATATGTAACCTACCTGCACGTCTGTTATATTATTATGATCGCGATAAAAGTTCATGGGTTTACATTCCATGATGTCTGGCGTCGTCACAAGAGCGAATGTTTAACAACATAATATTATCGATGTGATATTTTTCAACATGCATCTATGTCGATTAAGTTAACTTAAGTCAACTGTCACTGGGAAAACGTAAAAATACATAATATTTTTGTCTCTTTTTCCTGTTCCCAATATCGTTGTGTGCAATTGAAACGTACAACGTGTTCGTCGACATTTATGATTTCGGGTGTATGAACAATGGACGTGATCGGAACGCGGAAAACCGATAAAATAAAACTTTTCGACATCGCTATCGGTTGAACTACGCCGTTGTTGAATTATTATTGTAATTATTATATAGTATTATACTATGGTGGAAGTGCTGCGCGCGTGCACAGCTGGTGGGCCGTAAAAGGATTCAAAGTGTTAGCGAGATAAGAATAATATGTACTGTGCGTGCTCGAACACTATGGCTTAAATGCGCATATTTGAAAACCATTCAAAAGTAATTAGGGATTTCAATAAAACGCATTTAAATGTACGTATTATTTTTGTGTTCAATTTTAATAGCATCGATCTCACACCCAACGGTACAGCTATAAATCAGTTTAGATACGATTTTAGATTCTGAACGGAGTGATGGAATCTATTGACTTTACAATGATGTGTGTTTTTTTTTTATTTTTTTTGTTTTTGTGTCTGTCATCATGTTTTGGGGCAGTAAAAATGCTTCGATTTTCTTAAACAGCAACTTTTCTGAAAGAAAAGTGAATGTAGATGGTACTTGGGCAAGTCGAAAATCCAACTATTTTAATGCTTTTTGGAAAAATTGAAAAAAATGATAAAAAAATTACGAAAAAACGGAAAATTTTACGCAAAATCACGTTTTTACAAAATACATTTTTTTAAAATGCTCTAACTCAAAAACGAAAAACTACAACAACTTGAATTTTTCACCAAATCTTTATATTGGCGTTCTCTACACATGGTTAAATTTTCAAAGTATTTTGACATATTTTGACTTATTTATGGACAATTTATATTTTTGATTTATGTAAAAAAAAATTTTTTAAACAACTATGAAATTTAATTCGTTGGCCGAAAACTCTTGAAAATTTAATACAAGATTTATACTAAGTTTAACTTATCGTAACTAAAAAATATCGGAGATCGTTTCGCTCAAATTTTTTTTAAAAGCCCATAAAGCTCAAATTTGTATAAAATGTGTCAAAATCACGATAATTTGCAAGTTATTTTCTAGATAAAAATTCATAAAATTTTTTCTGTTTATAACTAAGGTTCAAAATTTTAACACTAGGATATCTATAAGCTACTCTTCAAAAAACTTTAAAAAAATTTTACCGGACTTAGAGAAAAAAAATTTGTGACTGTTTGAAATTTAAATTTTTACGAAATTGCATAAACTAGCAATTTATTGTTGAACGATTTTAAATATTTGTATAATTCAAAAAGTATAAGTCACAGAAACTTGAAATTTTTACCATTTATTAAGATAGGAATTTCCTCTATGTCATATTTTTTTCAAAGTATTATATTGATTTTAAAGCCACTTATAAGCATTTAAATTATTCGAATTTTTTACAATTTTTTTTTTTTTTTTTATAATCGGTGTTAAAAAAAATTGACTCATACAAAATACTTGAAAATTTAATAAAAGATTCCACAGAAGAAGTTATTATTGTCATTCAAAAATTATTAAAGTCCATAGGCAGAATTTTTTTTTATAAACATTTGAACAGCGAATATTGACATAAAATTACATGTAAAATATAATATAATATATAAAATTCTAGACCGACAAATCATATCGGTTTTTGATATTTGCTCTAACTCAAAAACGGAAAACTGTAACAACTTGAAATTTTTTCACCAAATCTTTATATTAGCATTCTCTATACATTATTATAATATTGGAAATCGGTGGGCTGCGATCGATACGTTTTTATATATATTAAACAATATTAAATCCAATATTTATATTATTATTTTAATATTAACAGTACAAAATAATATTACTAATTTCTCAAAGGAGTCTCTCACATAACAAAATTTGATTTAATCTACTATGACATCTGTCATAATATTATTTTCGTTTAATCTTTGATATGAGTTTTATTTCGTATGCTGTGCAACGCAAACACTACACTGAATAGCATATACTCGTACACGTCATAATTCCTTAATATATGATGTTTAAATATTTGATAGTGTGTGTTACTCCGAGATTAACTTACTATCATTGTGTATTATATTTTGTTTTCTTCAAATCAAAACTTGTTTCAAGACCGCAACGTTTAGCAGCCATTGTTTACATTAAATTTACATTCGTACGCTATGCAACGATGAGGTTATAAGTTATAAGTTATAACATGTAACAATATTTAATTTGTTACCTTATACATACTGAACTCTTTTTTTCTAGCACTGTGCGTGTTCATTGAGATAAAATCAAAACGAGTTTTTCTTTTTACCGTACAAACGGTGTATTTGCTAACTAGCTAAAAATAGAAAACAATATTTGAACAGTATTTAAAAATGATCTTAATTCTGTTTTATGCAATATTTTTTAATACAACGTAGATAATCAACGCCCCTGATACTATTACAAATACTTCTACATGTGCATGCAGACATACTGTATTATATAGTGTAAGCACCGTTTTATACTTGAAAAACTTAAAATATTATGTATCATAAAAAATAATAATAAATACATCGCGAGCATTTAGCACATACAGTACTGCTCTAAGTACAACGTATGAGTTCGTTTCGTTAACACTAATAATGTATATTTTATTCCTATTCGAAGTAAAAATTATGCAAATCATATTGGTTACATATATCTGTAATATCTGTGGATATTTTCTGTTTTCTTATGAACCTCATGTCCAAAACTCAAATTATACTACACTTGTTATATTATTTAAATAAAGATAGTAAATTATGTTAAAAAATAAATAAATAAATTGTGATGATATATAATTCTTGATTTTAATATAAATTTATCCGCAGTTTTCCATCACTCATAACTTCGCACGTAAAAGTAAAACTATATTCATGGGCGTTTTTGAAATCGTATATTGACATATGCATATCAAAATATATAGCATTGGACTTTACAAAAATTGGAATGCGAATAAAAATCTGATCGTGCATATAATTTTTTTAAAGTTTTTTTTTATGATTGGAAGTGATTATTATGTATTATTTTTTTAGTATTTCGCACATTTGTGTTGTGGACATTGTGATTGTAATTACGTAAGTACGAAATATCGCTTCTAATTTCTATTGCAATGTTTAAATGTTGTACTTTAAAATGGTCAGCACCTCCTACGTTAATAATAAACCGGACCTGAACCCAAGACTCCATTTTGCAGATTCTATTCTGCTACAATATAAAATCTCGCGCAGTTATAATATATTATTTTTACAAGGTGTTATAATATGTCCTACTCGAAACGATACTCAGTACGGCTATATCAGTCTTGACGTCATTCGTTTTTAGCGAGTGTGTGTGTGTGTGTGTGTGTGTGTGTGTGTTTGTTCACGTACTGTCTTTTTCACTGACGTCCTGGGTGAAATAATTAAAATACAACCGAGCGCACATTTTTTAATTTAAACGTGCGCATGATGCATTCGTATTGTAATTTTAAACACACTTGTTATATAATGTGCAGTTGTATTATAATTATACGGACTTTTTTTTATTTCACTTGGAAAAACGACTGTAATACGGTGAAGTTAACGATTATTTTTTTATCCGATGCAGGTACAATGTACATATGAATTACAAACTTTTATTAAAAACTGTTAACAATGAACTTTATTGTTTTCAAGCAGAAGAAGCTGCTGACTTTCAAAATACTGCGCGCTATTATACCTCACATAAAGTAAAATTTTAGTCATCAACGGTGACGCAAATGGCATATATTTTTTTACTTTATTTTGTTTATATATATAATATATATATATATAAATATTTCCGTTGGATCAATCATATGTTTCCGTCCCAGCATAGAGTAGAATTCAAGCGATCGGAGATAAGAGATCCGATAAGGAGAATGCTGAAGCCTCATACAAATAGAGACACAAATGAGTGCCCGGGTAATATGAAATGTTAGTGTTTAATTATTAAAAAATAATACTTTAGCATAAATTATTAGTATTATATTCTTATTTGTGGTGTATTCGTGTCCTGTTATTAGTTTTTTCATTTCTGTATTTTTAATTACTGTCGTGATTATTATATTGATTTATATTTATGTCCTTCTGACCGTGTTTTTGTACCTCATGGCTTTTCTGGACAACCAAATTAAAACAAATAATGCAATTAATATTTTAATATTTGATTATATCGAATTTAGTGTTTATTATATTTTATTTAATATGTCCGTGAATAATTCTAATTCTTAAAATTTAAACTGAGTCCAAGATTCACAGGCTGGCAATCCTGTTAACTGTTGGTGTAGAGCGCTAAGTGAATATTCGTAGGCACAATGAATACTGAATAGTTACAATGCCACATCGAACGCGAAGTAGACATCATGGATCAATGAATAAATTACCTAGCGCATCGTTATACATTTTTTTTTCGTCTCGTCGTTTGTTCGTATCGCAAAACAAAAAATCATTATGGCTGATCGTTTGCTTCCCGACTTGGGGATTATTATACAATAGCGATATTATTATTACATTGTCACCTTCACGTCTCGTGCAAGAAAAATATTTTTACGACCGGCAGTTCGTCGTATACCATACGTTATAAGTACATAATACATATACTGTATTAGAATATTATAATAATGTAACATCAAGTGCGCCTTAGGATCCGCCTACGCGACTGAGATCCCTCATCCGTACCAACGTTCTCACATACGTCACACTCGCGCATATGCATATAATGTGTTATGTTATTATTTTTGGAAAAAATATTCCGCAGTATAAATCGTGTGAGTGTATATACATACATAAATAACATTATACTACTTCAGCCGTAGGAAATCGACCGTTTCATGTGTTCTCTAAAAGACGAAAATAAAACGCTCTAACGAATATATTATATATTATTATTATTATTATTATTATTATTATTATCATCATTATTATTATTATTATTATTATTATTATTATATTGCTCGGACGTATACGTCCAGCTTTGTGCGGGTACAGCCGGTACAGGGCGCAGGACGCATACCGCAATGTTTATTATGCACAGCGAATCACGTTTCAACAGAGTATTTTATTTTATTTTTGTTTTTATATAATCATATAATAGTACAGTATAATGAGTACCTACCTAAAAGGACAAAGACAATGAAATACAAATAACGACATTAAAAAATATTTAAATCAATAATACTAAAGTTGAAATGTTTCATGAATACTTAAAAAGAAGAAGCCATTGAGCAAGAGCACTTGGGCAAGAGTGATTCATCATAACATATGTATTATATTGTATAAATATATAAAGTTAAATGAACTATAAACTAGTTATATAAACTATGTTTTAATTATACACACTTATTATTTGTTTTTTTTTATTCTATTAATTCTTCAAATACAGGTACGTAATGAGCCATTGAACATGTTGGTGTAGAGGCTACTGAGTTTAAAATAGTTTAGTTCTCATTTTTTTAATATTTTCTCTTATTCTTCAGCTTTTAAAGGCCATTAAGGCATTTTACCAATTTCTACGGGTTATCAACCCCAAGTATACGGAGAAATTTTGGCTGGGCTCGTATATCCACCTTTTTTTTGGTCTGTCCAGTTGTCTCTTTCCTTCTGGTTTCCAATTAAGTGTATTCTTCATTATGTCACTCGATCTATATTCGTATCTAGGCCCACTGTTTTTTCTTCCTTTAAATGTTTGTTTAATGTCTTCTTCTACCTACAGTATTTAATTTATTTTTTGGATCTTATTTCATTTTCACCTGTTTCATTTTTTTATGATCAAAAATGCGTCATAAGAATTTCCTTTTTAGAACAGCTAGTTTTCTTTCGTCCGCTTTTGGCGTTGGTCATGTTTCGCATGCGTATAGAATTAACTAACACCTTGTATTTTTTTTTTTTTAAAAATACCTTGAACCTGAAGGTTTTCTGTATCGCAAAATAACACCCGTTTCCAGCTTTCATTATGAATTTTATTTCCTCATGGTAATTATTGTAGCTATTTTTTATTTTTAACTCCCAGATATTTATAGTTTTTTACTTTCTCATTTTATATGATCAAAGTGGTTGAATCTTTTTGCAGTACAGTATATTTATAGAGATAAAACAAATATATATTCTTCAGTTAGTTCCTAATACAATGACACAATAAATGACGTAATTAAACTAAATTATGACCTATGTCGATTGAATCATTATTCTATTATTTCAAGTATGAAGCAATAACACTGATTAAATATATATATATATTTTTTTTAACATTTATTTAGAAAATATACAATGTGTAAGGGAGATTTACAATAAGCATATATGCGGTTAGGTTTGGTTGTTGACTTGAGTTTACATGATTAAAGGAACTACCCAACAGTAATACTTATGATGTGAGGGATTTAAATGTGTGGGCTATATATATATTTGATATTTTTTTTTTATTATTACATTGTTGCTAGGTCTCTGCACCAGTTTCTTTTTAGTCTTCTTGACGGGTCACCAGGTATGTTGGGAGAGTCAAGGGCAAGAATCAAAGAGTTTGAGTGTTTTATTAGTCGGGAGCAAAATAATTTGTAGGATGATTTTGCTACCTCTGAAACTGTTTGGATGTTTAAATCGGAGTGAAGTGTATGATTTGAAATATAGAAAGGTGCTTTTGTAATTATACGTAATGTTGTAGATTGGAAACGTTGTATTTTGTTAATGTTTGACTTTTTGGCTGAATCCCATAGTTGTATGCCGTACGACCACATTGGTTTTAGTAGTGTTTTATATGGTAGGAGTTTGTTTTTTAGACTAATTTTAGAGTTTTTACCGTATAACATATGGAAGGATTTTTATCTGATGTTTAATTGGATTCGTTTTTTTTTTTTTTTAAGTGCTCAGCCCAGGTTAATCGTTTATCTAGTATTAGACCTAGATAACGTACGTTAGATGTTTGAGGAATGACTTTGATTAAATATATATTTCAAATTTATGGTTTTTGTGTATATTAATTAATAATCGATATTATGTACATGTGGTATTTGCCAACTGGTTCAATCGTCAATTAAAAAGTCACAGGGCCCACTAGCATCCTTGAAGCTTTATCCGGAAAAGAGTTTATGGATGGCTTTGAAATAAGAGCATTGAGTGGGTTTTACAATATATACATAATATTTACATATTATACTGACGCAGATAATATTACTATAATAAGTTTTCAGTGGACTGTATAATATACTCACTCTTGCAGTGGTTCTCAATGAAACTATAGATTCCTAGGTAAATCTTATATCTGATCGGTGACCACTGCTTTTTTTGTACGTACTTATCAAAAGAAATATCGTTTTTATAATTCCTTTTAATTTTATACACCTTTTGATGTTAATATAATTAACACGGACATTTTCTTAGGAGTACAATTTAGAGTGGTTTATTTGTTAAAAATATTTAATTTCTACGTACCCCTAGAGTACTTATTACTAAAAAATTTAAGAAATTAATTTAAAATTAATTTATGAAAATTTAATTCCAAGTTGATCTTTGCGTTGACTTTCAAACTTTATGAAAAGTGATGAAGTGAAACCTGTGTTTTTTTGTTCATAATATCGTCAAAACACGTATTTAATATTTTTACGTTGAACACAACCACTGACCATTTATTCAGAATCATTATTGCTTGTTGAATGTTATTCACACGACCGACGGCAAGGACGAATTCAACTCGTTTGCGACCTATTTACAATCGCCGAATACTTTCTGTAAGACGTATAAGATAGGCATGGTATACACAGAACGGATACTGTGTATAGGAATTTTACGATATTATGTGACAATGTACATAAATATGCAATAAAATGTTTAAAAAAAAACCCGATAAGAATTATATATAATTATATTCTACGATGTTCTTTCGAAGTAACAATGTTGTCGTTTTGTCTTTAAACCATCCAGTCTTGGTAACCAATGACAATTTTCTATTTGTACTGGAGTACCTATTGCGATTGCACATTGTAAGTAATTATTTAGTTTGGTAAAAATAAAATATGTTTTATCATTATATTCGTTATTTTTTTGTTTATTAGAATATTTTTTAACTGTATGCAATAGTTTCTTTAGAAGACAATAGTTGTGATTAAAGTTTAGTCTCAACTATGTACTGTTAGCCTAAAATACTATTATGACATTATGACATTAAGACATTATGGTGAAAAATTGACTAGGTTACGTTGTCTAATTGAAAGGAAAAAAAATGTTGATGTAATAGTAATATTGATGTACATGAAAAATATATGTACTTTTTAAATAAAATTGCCCATCATTGTTTTCCCCTCAATTTAACCACTGTTGGTACACTTAGATAGAAAAAAAAAAAATACATAAAAGTTAGAAAGAAAGAAAAACAGAATTCGTTGAAGACGAACTATTTGATCATTATTGTACAAAATAACAGGTATTATTTTCGTAATATATTAATTTTGCAATCGCTAAAACATATCTTAACGCTGACCATCATATAAATGACATTTATGGCCAACACATACATTATATTTATATAATATACCTACTAAATTTGCATTATATGAAGATGATATCGTGAATTTCAGGTTTGACATGAGTTTAATCGTTTTTCGTTATCGTATGTGTCGGATAATCGGGTGAGTGCGTGTGAAGTGAAACTTATTTGAGGTTATTTACGTTCATATAATGTTTTAACTTTTATAATAATTATCAACTGTAAACTCATGACATATAAAGCTATAACGAGACCCATTTGAACATTTGAAATCTTAATATAGGGCCCAAGTAAATATCAAACCCTCGAGTATAAGAATGTCAAGAGCATTTCTATTTTTGATTTTTATACTTTCGACCAATTGCCTGCGTTTTATGCTATAATACATGTATGCCCCACCAATAACATTTTTGCAAATACCTCAAAATCCAACAATTTTTTATAGGTATAATAATGAAATGTTTAACTTATTTGGATAATATTGTTTTCGTGTGGTTTATCTTACATGAATATAATCCACAAAAAATAATGCGAGTATGTACGCCATAATTTCACATACATTGTGTCACTTGGTGAGTCTGTATACTATGAATTATGATAATACGCAACGCAACAACAATATTCAGTGATTCCTCTGTCACAATGGAAATAACACTAGAGAGTTAAACGTTAGTTTTGTACTGTTTTTCAGTCGAGTAAAGTAAGCATATTTCACACTTCCCAATAAATTGCTCGAGTATTTGAGTACTATTGGAAAACAATAATTGTTTACACGTTCAGTTGTACCTATACGTGTGCGTTGCATTGATTCGAGGATCGGGTTCGTTAATTTTTAAGGTCAAAAAACAAATTTCAATCATTTTGGTTGTTCATAATTGTTATATGGCTTGTGGGCAGAGAAAGTTGAAATTGAAAAGCTCCCCTATAGCGAAGAGATATTATTATATTAAATACGCAATCATACATGATATACTAGTTTTTTTTTTGATCGATTTTTGTTTTGTTTTTATTTGTATAAAGATAAAACTCCGGAAGGCAAACAAAAACAATGTGCAGTACCCAAAATTTTAATTTTACGTCCTTTATTGTATTGCAGTTTGCATAAAACATATTTACGTATTGGTGATTCAATATTATAACCGCTATTATCCGAATACTCCTCGAATCCATTGAATATGATTTATAAATGATTATTTTTTTGCATCAGTATTTTATTCTGAAAAAAAACTTTCCAAATGAGTAGTAACCAAAATAAGGTGATGCTCGTTTGCGTCCAATTCGTTATCAAAAAGCTGACAATTCGTTTGTGAGTACGACGAATAACATTAAAACTTGTTAATACACATTTTGACCTGAAAAATGAGAGAAAAAAGACTCGTTCAATTATTAATTATTTGTTTACTTTTTATTATATACATTTTTTTTAATATACATTATTTTCACAATATAATATACCTATTCATATTTAATTTGATACATTATTTTTGACAAATTGAATCGGTACGAACTACGAAAACAAAATGTTTTATTTGATTGTTTCAATACACTGAGTACATTTACAATGACAAAATATGCATCATAATATATACTACGATTGTTGTTTGTTTAATTAGGATAAATTTTCTTTGGTGCCTTACACTTTTATCGTAAGCCGTTGTCGCATTTGATTGATGTATTACCCAAATATTGGCACTAAAATCCTGTTGATTATGTTCAGTGGTTCCTAGTAGCTGTTCAATGGAACCTAGAGCTGGATTCTAAGGGTCCTCGGTTGTGTTCAAAGTGCAAATATAATGCATGCAACCAAACTTATAAACGAGATAATGAGCAAAAAATAAAGGTTATACTCGTCTCAAAAAATTCAAAAATCAACGCAAAACTCAATTTAAATAACGTACGATTAAATTGTAGTATAGACTATAGGTAGTTATAATAGTGTTATATGTAAAGATAAATTTTTCTCTTCAAAATTATATGCATAAATAAGGAGTCCGCGCGGTTCAACTCATGGTCCAGCTGGAGGCCCGTAGTCTCGTACTAATTAGGAGCCACTGGTTTAGTGTTTTTGGTGCATACGTCCTATATAATATAGCCAAATACGGTAGTACAATAGTCGTCAGACATCCACGAACATACTTTGTCGAATTTGTACTTTTCCGATTTCCAAATGATTTATAATAAGCATTTTACTCGTCTCGTATAATAAATCATATGCACCCGTAGCGTACCGCGTATAATCACGTAATATCACGCATATTATTTATAATATTTATTACACGCACGTGGTACGCGTTGAATTGCGTTGTTGTAGATCGGCAAAAAACTTTTTCTACCAAAACCGTGAGACTGTCAGTGGAAAAACAACCACGTGCCGATAACCCGCAGACACAGACGGGTCTCTTGCAGGGCGCAACGGGATTTTTCACGCTTCCCGTGGAATTTTTAATTTTTTATTTTTTTCGAAATGCCGTCTGCAAACGTTAATCCTAAAAATATATAACGGTCGCATTAAACATGTGGTGGACACGAATACCGGCGAAAAGTTACTGGTGCAATAATTATTATTAATTTGTGCGCACACGTTGCCTTGCCACCTGGTTTTAATATATAATATTATTCTACATACATAACGCTCGAGTGCCGATGCGCAGTTATAATATACGATTTGGATTTTGTGCAACGTGATAAAATAATATATAGGTAGGACAGGTAGATACACTATTATACACGGAGTGCACAAGGTCTTCATGTGTGTGTGTGTAACGTTTCGAAGTAGCATTGTATGCGATCATGTTTAATAAACATAAAAGTATATACAATAATATAATGGCGTAGTGTAGTGTGTCTTAACGTGCCGCAATTTATTAATTAAGTTTTTCTTAATTTAAAAACGCGTAGTACATTGGAATAAGAAGAAGAAAAAATGAATGAATAAAATAGAGAGAGAGAGAGAAAATAATACGTTATGCACTGATCGAATCGCTGACGGAAGTTTGCGCGATCATCGATTGTATTATATCGAAAATTAAATCTGCTGCATTATAACTGTGAAACGACCCGGCGTATATTAATAATAATAATCATAATATGGTTAACTTAATAGTTCGCGTTTTTAATTATTCATTCTGAACCGACGAGATCGTGAAAAATATATGTTTTAAAATCTCTCATTGCAGGTATACCATTATAATATTATTATCTTCCGCTAATTTAGACTGCAGTCTGCAGTTATTACTATCATAATTTAAAATTTGAATGTTTTAATCATCAAAGCATGACAAAATTTCAAAACCATGTTATATGATAAATATTTGATTGTTTGAATATTATATTATAGCTATTCAATTAGCTTAATTATGCAAACACGAAAACACTTTTCTCAAATTGTACACCTATTTACGGACACATCTATGATAACATAATAAGTGGTGTACAAGAATTTTTCTCAGCACACCATGGCATCTGAATAATTTTTTTTTTTTTTATTTATTTATTGATATAAACGCCTTTGTAGGCTCAAGTACAGTTCAGTGATAAGTTTAGTACAAAGTTACAAACATAATATTAATATAAATATGTAAAATTTTAAATAATAAAAATATAATACAAAATATTAAATTAAATAATAGCATAACTTAAGGGAAGATAAATATCGAGTATTTATTATATAAGTATACGAAAATGTTTAAATATTATTATACAATAACATACACATTATACATGAGAAAAGATATTTTATTAGAATAGTTTTCGACTAGCTAGAGTATAAAATGCTGAAATGCTATCGGAATCGGTAAAAGACTATTATTTTTTCATTAGTAATCCATTACCAATGCGATGATAATGTTTTCAACAAAACTAAAATATTTCTTTTCGATTTCAAAATATTTAGGAAACGAAAGGTATCGTATTTCGTAAATTATAATTGGATGTTGAAATGATGTGCATGCGCTAGCGGTAATGATATTGTTGTTAAATTTCAATTACTCTCGTATTTTAGTATGCTATCACGCGATATTATATGTTTTAATAAAGGTCAGTAGTGTGGAAAAAATTACAATATCTATGAAAAATATATAGATTTCCCATTCTCTTTTTTTTCTGTAATCTTAAATCTTGTTGTCTTAACTAAAATTGTTGTAATTAATGTCATATTAAAAAAATCAATATATTAATGCGACTTTCAGGTCAATCATTCAGTTATTTAATTACAATTTTTTTTTCAAGGAAGTGCATGAGATATCGGATTAACCTTGGGTTTTTTTTCTATTGTAAAGAAAAAAATTACCTAATGATTTACGTGGGGAGAAGGGGATAATGATTTTTTTGTTATAGCAATTATAAATTATTATCATAATATTACTAAATTATTTCATAAATTATATGTAAAACAAAATATTGCCACAGATCAAAATTTCTATTTTTAGGAATAAAAAGTTAAGCTTAAAATATATTTTATTCATTTTTGACTTCAAACGCTAATACGTTTTATTATAATTTTCTGTTCTTATATGAATTCACTATATGAAACAGTAAACATCGATGATGATTTAAAGATAAGAATATGTATTAAAAACGATTTGCAGATAATGAAGCCTGCAACGTCGTCAGCACACAAATGAACATAATATGAGTATTTAAAAAACGAAACAGTTTATTAGGCATAGACGCATAGTCATATAGTTCATATAAGTTCTAACCAATTCATGAATGTTTACTCAACTCTGTCGTTATTACTTTTAAAACAATAAAATCATTTTAAATTTCATATTTTGAAGTACAGTACAGTAGAGCGTCGATTATCCGTACAATTGGACCAAAGAGGATGCGAATAATCGATTTGTGCGGATAATCAGGCGTAGGACCAGTATAGTTCTCGGCGTCTTCATGCTCATTTTTAATTTCAGAGGGCAGTTTTTATTCTTTTACTGCTATTCAACAATTTCATTAACAATTTCAATGTCTCAAAATCATTAACATCATTTTCTAGCCAATCATTCACATCAACTTCGTTATTTACTTCAAGTCCAGGAATTGATTTCAGTAAATTTGTGATTTTGATAATCTCTTGTATCTCTCGACGAATAATAATATAACGAATGATACAACTAAATTAAATTAGACTAAAAATAAATTTGTACACAAAAATTTTGTAGCCCAGATAATTGATGTGGGGGTTATCGAGGCTTCACTGTATATATAAACATTGAATATCAAACTAGTAATACCTATAATTATAATATTGTAAGAATTTATTTTAATGTTTGGATAGTAGACGAACATTTTTCGTGATATAACCATTCCACCTACTTATAAAATAACAATCAACTACCTACTAAATTGATGTTCGATTTCTCCTTTTCGATGTTTTTACAAAACATTTTTCATTTCAATTTATTGCGATATTAAAACCAATAATACCTCCGTTGAAGAAAATTAAAATATTCTTATTGAAATCTAATTAATCTACATTTAAAGAGTACATTTTGTAATCGGAAAAAATAATGAACAAATATCTTGAGCCGTAAGTCGTAAAACAATACGGTATGTTCCTGAAACTTTGGAGTGAACTTCCGAAATTTTAAACCTAGAAGCATTAAACTACGAAGCAGAATATTCCGGTACATTAAAACCACAATCTTTTTCAGCAAAAATATTACCGCACTACCGCAGTAATGACTATTGACATTAAAATGTTTTAATGATACAAGCAAATGCATGTGTAGAGATAAAAATATCTAAATTCGTTGAATTCAGTGCAATTATCGATATTTATAATACATTATACTTCTGAATCATAAGTGTATAAACAAACACTTAATTGACAATAGTACAAATAAATCAATCAATACAATCGTTTCAGGGGGTCTCGGTCCATAGTCTATACCTATATAATAATTAATTGCCGAACGAACGATTTCCGACCTCCAGAAGGTTAAACAATATTGTAGAAAAAATAATAATTTCTCGTTTCCACCATGATAACGTTATTAATATGCATAAATCGATTTTCATCCTGCGAGTACCAAGAACAGCGATTTCTACTATTTACGCGCATATACCTATACCTGAATACATTTATAATTCTGAATATTTTAACGTTAGATCAACATATTGTAGAAGACTTACGAAAACGCGTTGATTACAATCGGTTTTTTTTTTTAATTTCATGGAAATATTAAAAAAAGCTACCTATATATCATATTATTATAATACGTATATAGGTTTTGTGTAGTTGTTTAAAAATTCAATTATACGCGAAGTGCTCGTAAATAATTATTATCAAGCGTGGTGATGAATTTCGAAAATATTGCCAAAGCGTATAAAATATGACTAAACTAACTGTACATTATTATTTTATACATATATACTAGACGTGTATAACTCGTTAAGTCGTAGGAATACGTATAATATAGTACTGCTGACGTGAAACGGTTGCCACAGTTTGCGCTTGAATATTTTATAAGGTCATATATATTATGAGTATTGCAATAATTGTATTTGCCCATTACAAATCGTTACAATGCTTGGTTAGAAATCTATGGTAGAAATGTGGTCAGAATGGAAAAAAAAATGCGATCTTCGAATTGTTTGTGTTAATTCTCGAAATTATCGTTCGTACAAAAAGCACGCGTGTTATGTTATACTATTATAACGCAAATTGTACGTAATAATATAATGTATGTGTATTATACATATTCAACACGTTACATAATTATGAAAATATTAGAGACAACCATTGTATCACATTATCTAATGTATGGTGGTTCGTTGAAAATTTAAACTAATGTATACATAATATGCACACAGTTTCATTGTCAAAAAGGTAATCCTTTATTCGTTAATTAATAACAATTGATATAATGTATAAAATGTGATATTACGTCATATATAATTGAGTGTGTGTGTGTGCGCGCCCTACGTCAGATTGTGGTGATATTATTGTCGGGAGTTTCGCGTCTTGGAAACATACATGACAAATGACGTGTAATGTGTATAATATATCATCTTTGAAGCGATTTTGGATTTCATGAACAATTTTTGTCCGTACACTGTTCGGTTTTCAACTCCAATGGGTCTCAATACCCCACACAATATTTTATTCTTTGGATTTTGTTGAAAAGTTTTTTAATAGTTATTTAAGTTTTATTTCTGGCTTTTGAGACAATTTATTTTTATTTTTTATTTCATAATGTATTACAGCCTACAGGTTTACATCAAAATAAATAATATCATTCCTGTTTTGTGTCTACCACAATTTAATTTTGTTGAATTTTTGTTATCATTTGTTTTAAAAAAGCGTTATTAACAATTTAGCCAAGTATATGTAGCATACTGTGTTACGGTTTCGAGTTTCGAGTATGAATTTTGAGCATTATTTTCTGGCTGTACAGTGTTAGAAAATGTCATCAGTTGTAAGTTTTCAATAGTTATAACCGATTCTCCAAAACCTTATTTCTACATCGTTGATGAATTGTGAATTTACACATTACAGAATTAGTTAGTCACACGTTGGCGGTGTAACGGTTAAGGCACATAACTAAATAGTTTACTCCAAAGTCAGATAAACGTATACATTTTATTAAAATTGATTTATGTTTTAGTAATATTCCTTGTGAGTTTCGACGTTAATGTTCAATGGCGTGTGTAGACATGCTTACCTATAGATTTAAGTATTTTGTATTAGATTAGCAATGCATGCGTCGGTAATGAACGTCTGAAACTCTATGTAGTGTACTTCTTATTCTTACATACCAGTTTTAAGCAAGGTATATCTAAAGGTACACGTGCTCTTAAACACGTACCTACATGATTGCGTTTTATGAGTGCAGATATATTAAAAAAAATGTTTGGAGGTAACTATAAAATATATATGATGTTCCATAGGTATTATTTACGTTGAAAATGAGGAGCAATTTGTACAAAACAAAAATAATAATAATAATAATAAAAATAAAAATTAGTGAAGCGACTAAAAAATGCTACCAGCCTCGCAATGAACGATCACGATTTCAGATCATGTTGACGTAACGTTTTACGTAACTACTATAGGACTGTCGAGTTTCTTCAAACAATGCCATAGCCGAAACGGTCTTTAGACGTCAAACCAATTTATATGGTTAAAAAATAAAATTATATTTTATCAGAGTATGCGTTGCGCCCGTTGGGGTTGCGTATTGGTGTTATAAGTGTCAATTCATATGCGCAATAATTATTATTGAACCATCAATAAAAAAAAAAAATTTAAATCAAAAATATTAAAAACTATTTTGTCTACAGCGCTGTACTCGGGGATGCATAGGGGGGTTGGAGCGAAGCGTGTTTTCTCTTCGTCTTTTACAAGATACTTGAGTATCAAGAACTACTCAATTTTCATTTGTATTAGTACAGGGATCATACGGTTAATGCAGAGGTCGGCAAGTAATTTCTATTGGAGTCTTAAAGATTAAAATAATAAATCAATGTGGTCCAGTATAAAAATTAAACAGACGGGGATGGCTCCATTTTTTGATGTCAACTTTGTGTTTTTTACCCAACCTATTGAACGAATAATAAAAATAAATAATATAAATTAAATAAATATTCGAAGTACTGTCATAGCCTAGCGGCATAAGGCGGCTGTGGGGAATCGTACGGTCACCGGTTCGAATTCAGGCAGCACAGCCGCTACCATCCGCTCCCAAACTAATACACGTAATTGAGACTTGATAAAATAATCGTCGAGATGTAATGGCCATAATGCCAAAATCTCCCTAAAAAAAAATTATATATATATTCCCTATTAATAAGAATAATATTACAGTAAATAACATTGTGAAATATAAAGTTGAAAAGGTCCAGAGTTTTGCCTTTCGCGGTTCAGATTCGGACCGCGGTCCGCCAGTGGCCGACCCCTGAGTTAATGTATCAAAGGTGATTCTGTAGGACATATGCGGACGCATATAATGTATTGGAAACTAACTCTCCGTAACTAATTCTCTGTAACATTGAATCAATATCTACATGGAACCAACGCAAAATCGTAAAGCTCATTTTTATATTTTATTTTTTTTTTTAAATAAAAAAATATACAATACTCGAAACATTTAATGGTGCTGAAATTCAATTCGTGAATGTTGCTCTAAAAAAAAAATAGTCGGGAACAATCGCAATAGACCGCACGCCGATATTGATTCTGTTTTAAGAATCTTTATCGCTTTGGCACGGCTCCACATGCTGTGGACTTAAAATTATCTCATAGATGTAAAATTGCGAGCGAAAAATTAAACGACCGTACGGGTTTGAATCCGCGACCCTACGTGTAAACACCTCGCGTCTTACCTCTTATTATTGTGATTTAACACTGAGTATCCGGCGTTGTACGGCTGAGGGGAAATAACACACCACGTCAAGTTCAATACATCAATCGGTACTGATGGATAAAAAAGGAAAGTTTTTGATATATGTTGCGCGCGTGTAAAATACGAAGACAACAACAATATAACGTTTCGCTCCAGCTCCACAAAGATTGTCCCCGCATTGTCATATGGAGAAAACATTACCGTTAAAACATTCAGAATTTCCATCGAGCTGTTTTTTTTTTTTTATTAAATTTAACAATCTGCGGCTACTGTGGCCATTGGATGTACAATGTATTAAATAGAATAGATGTTAAGACATTTAGGGTTAGTTTATAATAGTGTGTAACATAGAACATGAATTAAACAATATAAATAAGTAAGAGATAAGGAAATATTTACATATAAATAAATAATATATAAATAAGTAAATATAAGTAATGTTATGATGTGGAAACATGTAAAGGCTATTTATATTAAGTTAATGAGGTTGGTTATTGATAGAAATTGGATAAGCTTTAGGATGTTGGCTGGATCTGGGTTTAATGTATCCGTTAGATGATCGTGCATTTGAAGTTTTCTTCTCTCTGTATTGTAGGTTCTGAATTCGGTGAGAATATGTTTAACAGTGAGGTGGACACCACAACTTGAGCAGATGGAGGGTGAGTCTTTCTTCATTAAATAGGAGTGAGTGAGGTGAGTATGTCCGATTTTGAGGCGATTAATGGATGACTCATACTTTCTAGGAGTATTAATAGAGAGAGGCAAGGGTAAAATCATTCTTTTTATTTCGTTAAGTTTGATAGTCATTTGGTTCCAATCTTTTTCCCATTGATGGAGTGTATCAATTTCAATAATTTTTTTAATGTTGTTATAGGAGAAAAGAGCTAAAATATGAGCATTAGGTGATGAATGAGCTTGTTTGACGGCTGTGTCTGTCCGTTCGTTACCCTCTATGTTACAGTGTCCCGGAATCCATGTGTAGGAAATGTATTTTCCGGATAATTGTGCTCTATTATGGGCGTTTTGTATTTTTCTGGCAATGTCGGTGGGATTATGACAATTTTGGAGACTAGTGAGAGTTGATAAAGAGTCGCTATGTATCGTGATATATTGTTGATATCTGAATTAATGTATTTAATGGCTTTGAGAATTGCAAGAGCTTCCGTCGTGAATATGGAGCATTTATTGGAGAGTTTACATTGAATTTGTTTGTCTTCGTAGATGATGACCATTCCGGCTCGACCATCCTTCAGAGATGCGTCAGTATATAAATGTGTTTGAGTTGTATTGCGGGAAATATTCTCCTTAAATAAATTATTGAATGTATTAGGGCATATTGATTTCTTGGAGAAATTATGCAGATCAAGATTGATGTTCATTGTGAAACGCTAGGGGGGGACATAAGGGAGCTTCAGACGATATTATGTTTTTGGGGTCGTATTTTGTGTATGTATTATTAAACATGTGTTTTGTGTTGGATATGGTATCGTGAGGGAGTATTGACATTCTGGCTATTACTTTAGATGTTTGTTCTTTCCATTGTGTTGATAAAGTAGGGATGCCCACTAATGTCAGGATGTTTTGAACCGGGCTGGAGCGGAAGGCACCAATGGAGAGTCGGATTCCTGTATTGTAGATTGGTTCCAATATTTTTATGTGTAACGATTTGGTGGTTGAAAATAATGAGGCACCATAATCTAGCTTGGAAAAAATAAAAGCTTTGTGTATTTTTATAAGGTTAGAAGACTGGGCGTCCCATGAAGTATGTGCAAGTTTTTTATCATGTTGAGTTTAAGGGCTGTTGAATTTTTTTAGGTTTGAGATGTGGGGAACCCATGAGGCTTTGGAATCAAAAATTATGCCAATGATTTTAACTTTGGGTTGTTCCTGGATTATTTGGTCACCGATATTAATGAATATATTTCGTGTTTTTCACTTAGGGTTGAAGATTAGAAGATTAGTTTTGGTGGGGGAAAAACGGAAGCCAGATACTTTAGACCATGACATTAGCTTGTTTGTTGCGTTTTGTAGTAATTTTTGGATTCAGTCAGGGCATGAGCTGCGGTAGAGAATGGTGAAATCGTCCGCATAAAGTATTGGAATACAGGGGTTCTCTATTCCTTCGGCGATGTCATTGATAGCTATGAGAAATAGGGTGACGGATATGGTTGAACCTTGTGAGACTCCATTTTCTTGACTAAATATGTCTGGCAAGGTGTTAGAAGTTTTAACTTGAAAAGTGCGGTGGCTAAGAAAGTTTGTGATGAAGTCGAGCATATTTCCTTTGGAAATGATTTTATTGAGTATATGTAGAATTCTCGGTCTCCATGCGGTATCATATGCTTTGGTAATATCGAAGCTAATCATACCCAAGATTTGTTTGTTGAGCATAGAAGTGTGAATTTCCTTTTTTATTGTTAGGAGATTGTTAAGGGTACTTCTGTGACGACCAAATCCGTTTTGTACAGGAGATAAGAGGTTATAGTTTTCGAGGTACCATATTAAACGATAGTTAATAATTTTTTTGAGTAGTTTACATAGTGTATTGAGGGGGCAAATGAGGCGATAGCTCTCAGCTTGGAATTTATTTTTGTTAGGTTTGATAATAAAAATGGTATGTTCGCGTCTCCATGTCCTTGGAAAGACGTTGTTTTTCCAAATCGTGTAGTGTATTGCTAAGAGGTAATTTTTACTAGTATAAGAAAGGTTTTTTTATAAAGGAATAAGGTATCCCATCAGGGTCGGAGCTTTTACTTTTACAGTTAATTAGAGCATCTTCGAGTTCTTCGGTTTTGAGAGGTAAATTGAGTTGGGTTTGGGAGATGTTAAGAGAATCTATCGTATTGGTGGAGTTATTGTAGAGAGAGGAGGAGGTGAGGAAATCATTTTCGTAGTTCGTGTTACTAGAGTTTTCGTGGAAGAGATTTTCTAGAGTGTTGGCTATCTCTTTAGATGAAGTAGAGAGTTTGTTGTATATGAGTATGTTTATGGTATTAGTTATGTTTGTTCCTTTGATGGATTTAATCTTTTTCCATAGGATAGAAGAGTTCGTTTGATTGTTGTTGCTAGACATATAGTATTTCCAGGATAAAGTTTTGCTGCTTTTTACAAGAAATCTCGTGCGTGCTTTGAGTCTTATGAAGTAATGAAGTCTTCGTTGGTTTTAGTAGTTTGATAAATTTTAAGGGCTTTGTTTTTATTTTGAATAGATTTTTTAATATCTTCGTTCCACCAAGGGACTCTGGGTTTATGAGATGTACACGGAGAGCTTCCGATAGAAAGTTTGGCGGTATCTATTATGATTGATGTGAAGTTATCTACGACAGTGTGTATGCTTTCTTTTGAAAGGGAGGGGAGTTTCAAGATATTTTTCTCGGTAAGCGAGGAGAAGAGTTCCCAGTTGGCTTTTTTTTGTATTCCAATGTGGGGCATAATATAGGCGTGTGTCGTCCAGAGGGAGTTTTAATGAGATTTTTATAGGAATGTGATCGCTGCTATAAATGTCAGGGAGCGTCTTCCATTCAAGTTTGTGAGAAAAGGAAGTATTAGCTAAGGAGAGGTCGATGGCGGATGGGTTTCCGTTGGATGGATTTATTCTAGTGGGTTGTCCATTGTTTAGTGTTGAAATAGAGTCGTTAAGTAGCAACTCTTCAATATTTTTTCCTCTGGGGTCGGACTTGTATGAGACCCAGGTTTCACTGTGGCTGTTGAAATCTTCGACGATGATGTATGGATGAGGAAGGCATTGGACAATATTTTCTATATCAGGGAGAGTAAATTCTTTATGGTTGGGAATATATATAAATATATATATTACATATGGTTATAATTGTATGAGGGGGTGTAATAGTGATAGCTATGGCTTCTAGATTTGTATTGAGAGTGATTTCATTGGCAGGGCATGATTGGTTAGTCGTGATGACCACTTGCTCTGTTGCAAATGCTACGATTTTTTTGAAAATGTTGAAGTGAGATAATTTAGGTTTACTTTTTTCATTAAAGTTGGTTTCTTGGATACATATAACTTTGGGGCTGTGGTCTCTGATTATGAGTTGGAGTTCTTCTAGCTTACTATAGAACCCGTTGATATTCCATTGTAGAATACTAGTCATATTAAGGTGTTACGTGAATACGTGATTGAAGAGTGTGAACAAGATGAGGGGAATGTAAATTATGTTATTGAGCTTGTTTATGTTGATCTTTATTGTGACGGTTGGGCTTGGAAAAGAAGGTTAGAAAGTTTTGTGAAGCGGCCTTTAAGTGTTCGGTCATTGGTTAATGTACGGATATGGTCCATTAGGTCCATTAAAGAAGATATGTCAATGCCTACTTCTTCGGTGAGCGTGTGGATATTGACAGATCTATTAGTGAAGTTATCGAGTATGTATATGAGTTGGAGATATGTGATAGGTAATTAGTCATTATTGGTAAAATAATCTTCTATTGGTTTTAGCCCTTCTTCGAAGAGAGTGTGATCTATTAGCTGAGTTTGATCGAGAACGTATTTTTGCTTTTTTTTCTTTTCTTGATGGTAGACAGAGATTAAGTTATTAGGAGATTCTGATGTTTTTGAAGATGATGAAACAGATAAGGGTCTTTTCTATGTGTCTTTTATGTATAGGGGATGAAATTAGGTCTTCATCGTGATTGGAAAAATAGGTAAGGGGAGATCTGTTTCTGAATACCAGTCCACGGTTGGTGGCTTCTGAGTTACATTTAGCTCGGGGATGAGGGGTTGCTGAATATTGTCTTTTGATTTTGGTTGTATTTCAGATGTGTTGGTAATATTTGTATTGTTGATGGATTGGTTTAATGATTTAGTTTTGATATTTTTTTTACAGTTGATGGAGGTGTGCCTAGATTTACAGATGAAACAAGTAAGGGTATCGTCCATAAAGAATATTCTGAACTGATTGTTATTAAAATCGATTAGCAATGAGGAGGGTAGTTTAGGTGTGTCTTTGTAATTAATGAATATTTTCCGGCGAAAACTCATTATATGTTCATAACTTTCCAAGTGAATGCCGGCTTTTAAATGATTTATTTTTGAGGTAGGGTTTAT
Organism: Chaitophorus viminalis; assembly: GCA_025469195.1. Classification (NCBI taxonomy): domain Eukaryota; kingdom Metazoa; phylum Arthropoda; class Insecta; order Hemiptera; family Aphididae; genus Chaitophorus; species Chaitophorus viminalis. The sequence continues at coordinate 72,059 of JAIPRK010000309.1, forward strand.
ACCTATATTTTTTAGTGCATCTTATATTGCGGTATTGGGGATTGACGAACATACATTGGATATGATTATTCATTTTTCAGGGTTGATCAACCTGCGTATTTGAATTATCTGGTCATTAATATTGATTAACTGGGTAAGTTGCATTAAGTTATCCAGAACCTTTTTGCTCGATTAAAATATGCAGAAACGATTGTTGGATATTCTTGATACAAAAATGATGTTTATGGGCTTGACAATTTTACCAATGGCTAGTATATATTCTTTTTGAGAGATTCCGTTAATAGAATTAAATACTATCGCTTGTTCTCTAATAGGAGTACTTTCCGTAGCAGTGGCAGATGCAAAGTTAATGTTGGTATTTGTGTCGATAACAGTCGATTTAACTATTTGTCCAGTAAAGAGCCATTAGATGTATCGTGTGTTGATGAAGCGGTTGATATAGAATTGTTATCTATAACAATTCTGGATGTAGTGAGCAGAGGGAAAGCCGTGGATAATAAACTTAGTATAACATTATTAATAGAAGTGCCAGGAGATTGATTTTTTTGGTCACCAACGGACGTTGAGGTATTAGGTTTGACTTTGATAGGTAATGTTGAATTTGATGTATGTGTGTTGCCATTTGTTTGTGAGGGCGAGGTAATTTATTTATTTGTTGAGTTTGGAGTAGGGTTACCAGGCCGGGCCTTTAAGAAAAGAGTACTTAATATATTAATATATAAAGCCATAAAAGTAATAAGAAAACTCTTCTTTCATAGCTAACATCATAATATTTAATTTTCCGTTTTTTTAAACATTGGGTATTCTTTTATTAATTTATCATTGAATTTAAATTTTCGGTGCGACATTTTAGACGACCATAACTCACAAATAGTAACTAGTTACGTAAGCAGGAAGGTAATAGACTAAACTAGTTTTAGTAGCGAGTACAGACACAGACCAATTTATATTCCAAATTCCAAACGATTTACTACATGTATACCGTATACATTTTGGAGAAAATCGTCGTTAACGTTCGAGTGACTTTTCAATATATTTGGGAATTTAATATAAATAGAAAAAAAAGAGTGCATTGTTGCCATTATAAAAAAAAGTGATAGTATAAAAATTATTAGGGTTCATAAGAGTACTTATACTCTTAAAAGAGTACGGATGGTAACCCTACTTTGGAGTAACAAACTATTGAATGAGTTTGTTTTGGGCAGATTGCCCTTTGTATTTTTCTTCATGCCCGTAATAACCGGTAATACGTGCGCGCAGTGTAAAATGATTAAAAAGTCATATTACCTGTGGGTCGACGGTCGGATAATAGGTAGTAGGTACGTGCCATCAGGAGCTATAAAACGATATCGCGTAGAGCACACGCGTTTCACGGTCGGTTGTCAAACACGAACTGCCATTGAGCTGTATTATTTTATAATTGATAAATTTGTAAATCGTCGTTCGGATCATATACGAGTCTATTTATAACGTAAACAAGATGGTAAAATACGAGTATTACGGTATTTCTCTCGTCATTGCAATGAACTTAAATTCCATCGATTATTGTGAATGTCAAAATGTTTTGATTTCGTCGTAGAGCACATAATAACAATATTTGAAATACGTCTAAGAATCGTTCAGTCGAGTATTGGAATAAATCTTCTGTATACAGAGCAAACAGCATTGCATTTCTACTGCTCTCTTAACGCTTCACGATAGAGTTTTCTCGGATCCTTTTGTAAGGGATTTGCAACCAGTGTGACGTTAAACAGTCACGTGAAACCAAACGCATTATTTCATAACGAGTGTATCGAGTTGCTACGGTAGGAAATATCGTGCGACAATGCCCAGAAATATAAAACGCTGTCACTTTCGCGTGTTGTGCAATGAACAAATGCGAGCATTTTAATAACTCTACTATTATAGAATACTCTTATAGACCATAATATTCGATCATCCAGTTAAACAATTGCAATAATTCGACAAAAAAAAAATATAACGCTCACACCGACGATATCGACTCAAGATAACGCAACTAAATTTAGTCACTATATAATATATATATATATATGTGTGTGTCTGTGTGTGTGTGTGTGTGTGTGTGTGTGTAAAGAGATTTAAGTTTCGTTTTAAAAACAAAAACACGTTTGTTTTTTCGTTAGAAATTTAAAATGCAATCATGTGTGAAATAACACTTATTTCGGTGTGGAAATAATCAATAATCAGTATAAATATATGATGTGTGCATATACGATCGTTTATTTCACACTTTACAAGTATTTATTTTTTATTTTTATGTAATGTATTACCAGAAAAGATTACTAGGCCTCAATGAATTTAAACTCGTATGGAAGTCTAGAAGTTATCTTACTTACAACATGTTCTTATTAATTAAATTATAAAACAACAACAAATCAAAATGAAAAATTCAATATTATAAATTAAAACATCAAAATAAACAAACAAATTGAATAAAAAATGGAATTATACAATGTAAGTTGTTTAATTATAATATATAAATTCAGTAGCATCGTATACATGAAGACGCCAATGACTGATGTATTTTTTGAATATCAGATGAAAGAACACAATACTATAATAGCCACTTATTTGGGCATTAAGGTGATTGTAAGCCATGGTTTTCTGCCTCTGTCTATCACTTGTGAAACATAAAAATTTAGACGTTTTCTATTTCCAACGTACCGAATGATCAATTAATGCGATAAGAATTTTAAAATCCGACTTCAATTCGTCGTTAAGTCTACTTTAGATCGACTTTCCTACTTTTTTGATTTTGTCTCCCAAAATTTAACAAAATAGAATTATACAAATTGGAAACATAAGAATCGACAAAAGTTAATTTTAGATTCTGAACGGAGTAATGGAATCTATTGATTTTAAAATGATGTGTGTTTTTTAGATTCTGAATGGAACGATGGAATCTATTGATTTTACAATTATGTGTGTTTTTTTGATTCTGAATGGAATGATGGAATCTATTGATTTTACAATTATGTCTGTTTTTTTTTTTGTGTATGTGTGTCTTACGACACCTTTTTTGGCAGTAAAAATTCATCAATCGATACGTTGGAAATAGAAAACGTCTAAATTTCTATGTTGCGGGTGTGATGGACAGAGACAGAAGATCATGGCTTACAATCCCCTTAATTTATGTATGTGTGTTCCAATAAAATCATACATTTTTACAACATCCATTTTTTTTTAGGAAATTTTAGTAAATAGCTATTAGCTACGTACGTTTCCCCAGCCCGCCCCATTTACATTTTCCTAAATTTTTTTTTACATACATTTAGTATGTAATTAGTATGAATTTGTATAACTATAATCAAAATTTGTACGACTGTGGTTTTTTCGGAAAATCCAATTTTTACGGGAGGGCTGGGAACACGTTTTCCCAGCCCTCCCAATATTAAAAAATAGACTTTTCCCAATTTTCAATGGGTTTTTATGCTTTAATTATTCGTATTACACCAAAGATTTTTCCAAATAATGATGTAAATGAAATGAAATAAAATGAAATATATTATTGTACAAAGTATACTTCATGACTCAAACTTTTCAATTATAATTTTTATACTCTAGAAATACAAAAAAATAAATGATAGTTGCTTGGTTGATGGACTCACGGCATCTACTACATTTACAATCAAGGTTTCTTTACATTTTCTTTTGCATTGCACAAGGTTTCTTATATAGAACTGGCATAATTATTTAGCTACATAAAGGTGTACCTAATAAATTCGCATTAACATTTTATTGATTATCAAATACATTTAATTTTTACTAATACAAATAAAATAAAATAAAATACAAATCATTAATAAATAATATACATTTTAATTAATTAATAGATTAAAACTACTTTAATTTTTTTTTAAAAAATTAGGTTTTAAAGAAATTTAAACTATTTATATTGTGGATACTAAATACTCATACTTAACTCTTGTGCTGTCCTTGATCTGTATAGGTTTTTTATTGCATGTCATCTAATAATTGCCATTGTCCTTCTCTACGTATACAATAAGCATTATAGTGGTCAATCGATGTTCTAAATTTTCTAGGTATTGTCGATAGTTAATAACTCCCCTCATTCCGTATGTATTATTATTTTTTATTAGAGTATAAAAATTATAATTAAAAAGTCTGAGTCATTAAGTATACTTTGTACTATAATATAATACATTTTATTTCCTTTACATCATTATTTGGAAAACTCTTTGGTGTAATACGAATAATTGAAGAATAAAAAACCCATTGGATATTGGGAAAAGTCTATTTTTTAATAATGGGAGAGCTGGGAAAACGTTTCCCCAGCCCTCCCGTAAAAAGTTGGATTTTCTGAAAAACCACAGTCATACAAATTCATATTAATTATATACTATATGCCAGTAAAAAAAAATTAAGAAAATGTAAATGGGGTGGGCTGAGGAAACTTACGTCTATTAGCTGCATATAGTGTTAACTATATGATTTAAAAGGGATAATATATATTATGTTTTTTTTTAGATAAATGGTACACGATTTTTATATATTATATATAATATATATTGAGTACATTGAATTCTTCAAATAATTATTTTTTGTTGGATATATCCATTACTATTATAATTATATGTAGGTTATATTTATATAAGATATAGCATTTTTGGGGATTTTTTGGGAATCAGCCTTAGTTATAGTCAATAAAGTGAGCGTTGAATTGAATGTGGACTTTAACAAAAAAATCACAATTTTCGGCTATTGCTGCGCAGTGTTGAACTGGACAGTCAGTGTACGGTTTACGAACGATTCATTGTGTTCCGAATGGAACCAAAATCGTATTTATGCATATATCGACATATCGTATTGATGAATCGTAGCAAGGATCCGATCCAACTTAGTACTACGAACGGAGTACGCACGCGTAATAATAATATAAATCTACATATATTATTATATTTTATGTACATAGCGCTAATAGAAATCGTACACGTATCACGTGCGTACCTTCTGCGGAACAAACGGACGTCCGAACCGGTCAGCATAGAGACGTATTGTTGTTGTTTTTATGTTACATTATATGTATACTACATACGTGTGTATATGGGGCGCGCGGAGATGATAAAACAAATGAAATATAATGCACACGCACGCAGTGTTTCGACTTTCGTTTTTGAACTTGGAAAGGTACCGTGCACGGACACCGGGCATTTCACGTCGATCGTTTGGTGAGATTGTAAAAATAAAAATACGTAAACAAGCACGTGTCCGTTTTCGAACGGGGCCGGTTGGATTATTATAAGGCGCGTGCGAGCAAGACACGTTTAATTGGACGCGAAATACATTGTATTATAATATACAAATAATTATGCGCTTAGAATCGCATGAACATATTCCGATTTATCGCGATTCGCCGTGTCTTATGCGACCGTATTATAATTGTTGCGTACACCGTACCGCGGATTTTCAGAATTTTTTTGTAGCCATGTAATAGGATTATATATTTGTATTTACGCGGGCGAAACTGTTTGTTTACGCTCACCTCTCAATCGCGAACAATTTTAAACAATATTACGCCTGATCACACGTATCTGTTACAGAACGGAGTTCACTCTGTATACCAGTGGTTCCTAATTAGTATGAAGTTATGGGCTACTATAATTGCAATTTAAATCGGACAGGGTTTACCAGCCTTCCAATTCACATTTCTTAGTCATAAACTGGAGCCCCATTATGGTATATGACTAACTCGACATTACAAAAAGTTCCACTCAAAACTCCAGTCAAACCAAAATCCTCTCATTTTTCGTAAGTCCTTTTTAATCATCCTCAGCAACCCTCCAAGGAGATTAATAACAAAATGGCCAAGAGACAAAAAAGAAAACTATTTCTCCATATGAACCTACCAAATTAAACAAGATTATTATAAGAGTATTATTATTATTATTATTATTATAATATATTATATTATCCAATTTACTTACTGTGCTTTTTTGTATAGATTGTAAATATATAGCTTAGTTAATAATAAAAAAAAAATCAGATAGAAGAATGTATCCGGTTTTGCTCATATGCTTACATATATTCAGTAACTAAAATTGTAGTAATTGTTTGTAAGTTTAATTTAAGTTAGTGAAATAAATTATTGCATCGGCTTTAGAAATTTTTGAGGCGAGTGCGTTCTTTATTTTCCATCATAATCTCGTCCAAGTTTGACTGAATGTTTAATGTATATTTACGCTTTTGAAACAACCATTGGGAGGGAACCACTGATCTGCATAAAGGAAAATGTGAAAATGTGATTGTGCTATGCAAAGGATTTTTTTTTTTTATGGACAATATAAAAATAATAAAATATAAGAGTTCTGAATTTTGATACTGTACCATGTATGCGAATGAATGAAATGATTTTTACGTTAGTATTTAACTTGTAATCCAATATATATATATATATATACAATATATCGATTTGGTATTGTTAGTGCGTGCTGATGAAAGTATCAAAACGTCTTGATTCAGCAGGACGAAATGTTTAGGATAAGATATATAGGTATGTACCGCAGTAAATATTATACATTATCGTCGAACGTATAATATTCGTACATTTTATCTGGTCACGAAAAAGTCACTCGTACAACATCAGTACGATGTTTAGCCTACGCGTGTATAAATATATAGGTATATTTTGTACGCAACACAAAACATATCGTATGCCGTCTTAATAATAATAAATACGGACGCGCTGAACACTGAAAGGAACAAGAGACATTCAAAAGTTTCCCTCGACACAAGTGATTGTGTCTAGTTCTTATATACGTAAATATATATATATATATATATATATATAAGTTACATATAATTAGTATAAACCGTAGTCTATAGCGGAATCGTGTCCGTATATACATATATATGCACATATTAGACGATGTATACTTTACGAGTTTGTTTCCGGACCGAGTGAAATGCGCGTGACGGACCAGTGTGAATACAAATATGAGTGGGCGCGTGCGTCAATTCCTCCAAACCACAACACGAGAATATGTACGAATATGAATATGAATTGTATGTGGTACCAAGATAAATGATAACTGTCGACAAATCTATTCCAATATGTTAAATTCGATTCTGTAGATTGTTTACAGTATCGAATAACTATAATGTGACTTTACTAGCCTTTTTTTGGACTAAAACCACTTATGATATCGATGTAAAAGTACCTGCGCATGCTTGATCCACGGGTTCTTCACTCCACGTCGCAACCATATTGTACTCGTATAACGCCGATGGTTATAAATCAACCTCATCATAGGTAAGTTTCCATTTTCAATCTAATGTCTTGTTTTAAATATTTGAAATGTATGGTTGTAAAGAATAGTGGAGACTAATTTTACCGATAAACATTCAAACATTGAGAGAAAAAACAGGGTATTTTTTAGTTTAATCAAATCTTTACACTATTAATGCACAATTATTATATGACAAAATAAACGTTTCTCACCACTACCATAAAACATCAAACATATCAAAATAATTACACTGAGCGATCGGAATAACTCGCGATCAAAGTGTAAAACAACATAATACTACAACACACGTATACTTGTTTACCGCCGAGACGACGATCATGATAGTGTGGTGGGACATCGCAATCGCGATAAATCGTGAATACGTCAGCTCTGGGCTCAGAAAGATGAAGTGTTTTTTTTTTTTTTAATACATAAAAGACAATAAATTTTGATTTTCAACCTTATTAAAAACGATAGGTATATTAAACGGAAATATTTTGTACCGTCAAAAATCACCAATTATAATGAATATTGCCCGCAGTTATATGGTTGAAATCTTTTCATACTTCGTATTACAAACCTTTTATTATACGATTTCGAATAAATATACTGTCTATATAATATCTAATAAACATTAATATTTGCTCGGTATCGAAATTCTATTCACCGGCATATGAATGTGCTTTTATCTGAAATTGTATTTTTGCCAACTGCGTAGGTACCTACACTAAAAAGGTTCATCCAATCAGAACTTTTTCGTTCTCGATATTGCAATATTTTTGCTTTTCAACCCATTTCTGGCTTTAGAATCTCATTGTAATCGTCCGAAATTTTACGCGTTGAATTTTGCAATATTCTTTTATAAACGATACAATTTCTTTATTAATATTACTAATACAAATAACTATCCGAAATACCTATTGTGAAAATTATTTTATTTATTTTTAATTATTTTATATTTGTTCGATCAGGTTGTATTCAGACACTTAAATTCTTAAATCATTTATATTTGAACCAACAAAATGTTTAAAACAAATATTTAATGAGGTTTGCGTTCATTTTATGATAATGTATTTTCTAAATCGTTGTTATTATTAACAGCAATACATATTGTAGTTGAAATGTTATCTGATCATAGCCGAATTATAATACTATTTATTAATTATTTATGTATGATAGTTGCGTGTGTTGTGTACATACATTCTATATAATAATATGTACTTGTGAAAAGCATAACGAGAGAATAGATAATAGTATAAATCGAGATTAAATTAAAACAATAAACATGTTAATACTGTTACCATCATGTACTTACTCGATTTCAACTATACTATTTGTAGTATACATAGGTACATATTATAAATCCGTTGTTCATGGATATAAAACAAATAAATGAATAAAATACCTACGTTGGAAATACAATATTTTAGTAAAACTACAACGGTAATGCGTCCGAACGAAACACTATACTTTAATTGGTGTAAACATGTATTTTTCTAATTTTATTGTCCGAGTAAATTAAGCGTGAGTATAATATTTTTAATTATTTGATTGTTTTATACAAATAAGCACCCACAAATCCGAACACAGCAGGTTTCCAAAATTCTTTACGAACAAGCAAAATGTTATTTTATACTCGCGAAAAAATCCAGAAAATTATATGTTTTAGCTCATTAGTCATATTAGTCATTAGCTTCGTGTTCTTGTACACACAAAGTGTATAATGTGTATACCAGTCTACGTTTTTTTCACTTTCTATATTCTATACGTGGTGGTAGGCATGCAAAGATCTGAAAATGTACTGAGAACACCTTAATCGCACTTATATAGTTTCACTAAAAATGCGGTACTTTCCCGGCAACATTATTTGCTTTAGGAATCTCGCGCTATTATACCGAAATATTATTATAGGTGGGACGTGACTTGAAGTAAATGAAAATATTATATGATTTATCTGACCTTCACAGTCTGGAAGGAAAAAAAATCACAACTAATATTTTGTAATCGGAAATTGATTTGACCGAAAGAATAACGATTTCCTGTATAGTTTTGACGCGAGTGTGTGCGTACTATGTTTTCAAAACGAAGGAAAACTGAATATACAAACTACATATTATTATAATATTATAACTTATTAGTACACGTGATGTATAGATATTGCAAAGATACCATTATTGAATCAATTGTATGGTGATAAAAAAAACTACGAAGCTAACTCTGTTGAAGACACATATTTTATAAATGGTGTATTAATTAATTTTTAATGACATCGCAAAGTGACGATTTTAAGACTACACGGTGCCGTATGGCATGCGCTTCTATATATCACGGAACCTTTTGCTGGTGCAGTGCCAACATTTTTCAACCAAGATTTTTGAAACTGTTCGTGCGAATGAACATTTAATTTATATGTAATTCGTCCGTAAAACAAGTACCCGGGTGGTATTTGAGAAGCTATCAATTCTTTTAATTAGAAAAATCCATGAACCTGTTTTCGATCTGGTGAATAATTGTTTCACTAATATAGTACTCAAAAACATATTCGTGTTTTCATTTAACTTAGATAAGCTTCGAGGTTAAAAACTTGCATAATATGATGCTATATATTATGATTTTTACCCACAAATAACTCGTTTTAAATATCATATTCCTGGATGATATATTAATAAGAACTACTTTGCAGTGTATAAAAATTAATTTCTCGTTTTCATCGATTTCTATAACATTAAAACTAATTTCATCGTTTAGGATTGGGACAACAATGAAAAAAATCTGCCACGCATATGTTCATATACAATTGAAATTACATAACGTATTATCGCTATTGTCACGATATTTTTCCATCGAATTTCAACTACAACATACGTGTATACGTATAACAGTAAAACGTACACCCGCGCTAATACCTGTATCAGATACACGAACGCGAGATCTCGAAAAGAATTAGAAAATTGGTTTGAAAGTTAAATATTACGTTATAGGCTATCAGTGTAAAATTTGAAGAGGGGGACAATGAATACGTTACCATTTTTAAACATTCTATATTATAGGCGAAAAATAATATTTAGTGAAATGCAATTTTTTGGCATGTAGAATAAATTATTGTCCGTATCTATTATCATAATATGTAAACGGGAGTAAATAAGAACTATAAACAGTATAAATTATGTATGTGTCCCTAATTTTAGGGGAACGGATTTATGCACGTATCGCCAAAAATCGATTATAATAGACTTATAGAGTAAAAAAAGAAAATAGAAACGGTAGATACAAAAAGGGCGCATGTCAAATATTTTAAATAAATTACTATACTCTATATTATTGAATTTGATATCAATAATAACATGGTTTTTGTTAAACTGGGCACATATCCTATTACACATCGATAAGTACCCATAAGAAATCATTGCAAACAAAGCAATTATTCCAAGTAAACAATGTTTAACTGAAAATTTTCAAAACATAATATAGGATCTCACTGCATTCAGCGATTTAATAACAATACACTCGTTTATAATAAAACTAAAAGAAACGGTCGGGGACTCGCTCTGCTGTACAGTAAGGGATGGGTGGACCTCGTTTATAGGATAGGTCATAATAGAAGTATTGTATCTGAATGCAACGCTAGGTATCATAGCATACGAAAAACGATTCTGAACGGAGATGATTTGTGTCTAGAATAGGTATACATATAATATACTCGTATTACATGTTATACCTACTTAAATTATAATGTCAATATTTGCTATTCAAACGTTTATAAAAAATACTCGTGATATAAAGCTGAAAATTGAACACGTAGCGTGGTCCAAGGGGTTTATTGGAGTTGATGGATCAGCATTTTAGTCAACAACCCACAGAGGCATTATTTCAGTTTTTTGATAGCAATCAACTATTTTAACGCGTTTAACTATTAGCAAACTAATAGCAAGCCGAAAAAAATATTTATATTTAAAAATTAAATATTATTATGACATTTATCACTAAACTTGTAACTTAAAATCTAAACTTAATCATTATTTAAGTTACAAGTATTATCTAAAATATTTAAAAAAATATTAATAACCACAAATTAGGTAGGTACTCCTAAATAAAAATATCTATTTTAACTTTATATAATTTTTGTATACAAAATGTACAGCTTTATTAGTGTTGTATTGTTATTTTATTAGTATTAGTTTTTTTAGTTAGTAAAAATAGTAATAATGATAAATACTTAATATAAATCAAATTATTTTTTGTTTTTCAGGAGTAGACATATTGATTTCTCTATCAAAATAATTATTTATACCAGTGGCGTTGAAAAAGAGGATAAGGCCTGATTATTACCAGATCATATTTGACTAGAGGCATCTTGGATGGATAGTCTCTTTATAATTTATTGTATATGCTTTTCTTTCTCTAATATGTTAAAAATATATTTACCAAATAAATGGTAAATTGATCAAGTAAGGTTATTTTTATATTTTAGTACTTATAACACCAATTATTATCATTCGTGTTGAGGCTACGCACACTTTGATAGTGATAGTTGTATATTATTGCAAATAACAATAGTAACGGATTTGTGATCAATAATATATCTCCCACATAATTAGTAAAGTTGTAGGCATACTGAATATTGAACGTTTGGTTGTTTTATACTTTTATATCAACAACTCCATTTTATTGATATATTATGAATATTGGCTAAGTGAAGAAATTTAATTTGCGGTGTCTCTTGTTAATTAGTATTGTAAAAAAAGTTAAAATATTAAATCATCTTTAAATATATTTTCGCGTAAACATGTAAATTACAATAATTAGTTATAAGTGTTATTACTAATACGCGGTAAAGTAATTTACACCTGTATAATTGTATTAAATCTAAAGAAAATTATAAATCTTCCCCTGCAAATCTGCCACCATAATGATTTTTAGATTCTTTATGAAAAAAATTTTTTAATGCACAAACCATTTAGTAAATAATTTATTTATTATTGTAAATAATTATACAAAGGTAATAAGTTTATACTAAAAACTTATTAGTAAAACAAAATATACACGCATTATGCGTTTATATATCATTATAATTAACACATGATGATTCCGAAAATTCTAAATAAACATTTAATAAATAAAATGTTAACGTCAAGAAACGAACATTTTGAATTTTTCATATTTTCATTCTCCAATGGAGTTTAAATAACACCTAAAAGATACTGTAACTGCGCATTAATTGCACACAACCCATTCAGTGGTTGTCGTTGCATCAACATTTTTAACTTATCCTGACACAAGTATTTAATTTGGTTTTTTTAGTACACAATGTTCGCAACAATTAGCAGATGAATTATAAAACCATGCAGATTTGTAAGCTGCCGTCTCAGCCGTGGTATAATTTTGAAAACATGGATTCTAGAAAAAGATAAAAATAAAATGATGAAAAATGATTTTGCAGTAGGCTCAGCATATTATTGTATACAGTAGTAGGTGTAAGAGTAATTATTATTTTTCGAAATAATTAATAAGCTCTATCCCAGTTCCCTTATACAATATGTGTCATAATGCATATTCATATAGGTAATAAACAATAATGATCCACTCGAAACTGGGAAGAAGAAAATTCCGCAAATTATCAGCACATTTAATAATTATAAAATTAAAAAAAAAAGTAAATAAATCAAAATTTGAAGGTATATTAATGCAAATAAAGAATTCGAGCTATCATATTATGATTCAAATGTACAACAGTTATTCGTATTATTATATTTACCTGCGGTGGCTGCCACATGGCATCGTCAATTTCTTCTGACGTTTGAGGTATTGTGGAGCATGAGCCAACATCGGATCCAGGACAAATCTAATCGAAAATTGAAAATAAAATGAAATTCTATTTTTATTTATTCACTTGCGTATTTCTACTACATAATATTATCTAAGCGTTGTATCATCCATGTGTCGTGCGTATACGCATAATTCAATCAATATAACATTATGTAAAGTTTTTATTTATGTATAATAAACGGGTAATGACCCTTTTGCTTAATTAATGACAGGTTTAAAAATTTCAAGTATTTACAGTTAACAATGAATAACTAAATTTAAAAAATTAATTATGATGCTAACATTACAAAAAATAATAATTAGACAAATTAAAATAATGAACTAATAATAATAACAAGAAGACAAACACTAAATCAATAATAACATAATAATTTTCAAAAGACGTTGGAAGTCGGTAAATAAATTGTTTTATTAAACGTTCACGCAATACGCACAAGATCGAAAATTAAATCAAATAATATTATTTTATAGTATTAAGAATATCATTAAAATATAATCACGTACGACATCCTAAGGACCACATTGCTCGTTGAGCTCTATGCTGTTTACCCAATTATAACAATTTTTCTTATAGGTTTCCTCCTCCTCGTATTGTAGAGTCTTTTAAACAAATTTCAAATCAGTTGTTAGGTTTTCCAAACAGTCTTTTACTAGTGAATTTTTCTGCTGTTGCACAATTTTAGATATGTTTTTCCAAACATAAATATAGATATACTCCAATAATACTTAAATAACAACCAAACTATATAATATATTTAGATATTGTAATAATCACACATCGCGTTTTAGAACAAGAACAAATATAGTCTTTGATTATATACAAGTATAGTGTGATCTATGGTTATGAGGCTGTTGTATCACAGAACAGATAATTAAAAAAAAAAAAAAATGACTTATGAGTTTTCAAAATTAATCAAAAGTTGAGATTGCTCTCTGATGAGTAATTATTGTTATAACAACTTGTGTCAAAATTACCTAGGCGGTGGTCCAGGTGTCGGACGACGATTTCTCCGACGAGCTCTGCGTCGGACGACGAGACGGAACCTTTTTCCGCCGTGCTTGCCGGTGGGCGCACGCCCGGTGACGAACTGGTCCGGACGTCGGACGCGAATCGGTCTGCGGTGACGGTGGTGATGGTGGTGGTGAAGGTGGTGAAGGTGGTGTTGGTACAGCAGCAGACGGTGATGAGAGGTGGACGGCGAAGGCAGCAAGCGCAGCGGAGTACGCGTCCTTCCACCCCCGCTCGTATACGGCCCACAACAGACCGTCCACCCTGAGTTTATGCAACGGCAATCCGAGCACGTCGGACTCGGCGATCGTTGTCGACGATGTCGTTGCAGCAGCAGCTTAGCAGGACGAACTGCACGAATGCGCCGAACCTTCTGGTGGTGTTGCAACCACGCTCGGACAGTCGGCGATCTGCGCGTCATGTTCTGCTGACGACGACGGGGTAGTCGAATTACTGTTGAAACACATATTATTATTGTTGTCCGCCGGTATGACGATAATGTACGTTCATGGAGACAATATATCAATATAATAATACGGAACGCGAATACTGACAGCACATCGTTGGTACAGACCAAATAATGCATACACTCTTGCGGGTTTCCATTGGCGATACAACCGGTTAAACAATCGTGTTTATTTTTCATTCACAGGGAAATTGTTAGAGGCCAGCATTGATGAATTATTATTAATAATAACATGTTGTAAAATTTACACACGATAATAATACACACGATCACTGTCCAAATGTTAAATCAATAATAATATATCCATACTAACCTTCGATGCTGGTAAATATTTAGGTTTAATTCTTTACCAAAAATTAATTTGGAACAAACATATAAAAGCTAAAAGATAGGCCCTTAACGCTCGATCCAGATCACTAAAAACATTTTTATCAAATAATAAATTTACTATTTTAATAGGTTTTAATCTCTCTTAAAGCCTATATGGACTTATGGATAACAACTCTGGGGTTCAGCTGGTTGTATTGATTTGGTACATTATAACTGAACTATGTAATACTCATGATAATCTACGAATAAAGCTGAAAATTGAACACGTAGCGTGGTCCTTGGAGTTTATTGGAGTTGATGGATCAGTATTTTAATCAAAATCCGACAGGGGCGTAATTTCAATATTTTTATAGCAAACTATAACTATTAGCAAACTAATAGCAAGCTGAAACAAAATATTAATATGACCAATATGCAGATTTAATACTTAATAACACTTAGTGTTATTTATTAAGCTCGTGGTTCAACTTACATGTATGTGAAATACACATATTATGCTATAACGACTTTATTTTAATTATGTATCCAAATCTACAATCTAGAATTATTAAGTATTATTCTTATGAGATTATGACATTCATCACTTGTAACTAAACGTCTAAAGTTTAGAAAGGAAAATGTATCTAGTTACTAGATACATTTTCCTTTCAGAAAAGTCGCAGTGTAAGAAAATAGAAATATTTTTACTGCCTCAAAATGTGTCATCAGACATAAAAAAAAAAAAAAAAAATGTATATTAGAAAAAATTAAATAAATAAATAGTTGATTTAAAAATTATATACTTATTTATACTATTATTATAAATTAAAATAATTATTCGATTCGCGTTTAATGTTACAACAACGCTAGCTCACGACATAATATGACAACAGAGGCCTTAGTATAACACGGCGATTCCAGCGGTATACAAGTGTGTGTAAAGGTATTATATTATTTTCATTATTATTAAATAAACGAATCATCTTGTGTTTTCGGCGTCATCCTATTATATAGCCGAAGGTTGATTCGATTAGTAGTCCGCAATAACGAGAGTATATAATTATTATCAAGATGCATTTCTAATACATGTTTTGATGTAAAAAAAAAAAAAAAATCATTATTATTGTAATCCAATTTCGGGTAAGTAGGTGAAACGCGTTAACGATCATAATAATTCATCACTGTCCGTGTATATATCAAGGAGTCGAAGGACTTCAGGTTTCGTACGCAGTACAATAATATTTTTTACTGGATGTAGGTACACATTTTCGGGTTTTTTTTCAACATTATTATTATTGTTGTTTTTCCGTTTTTTTTTTTTTACTCTCACCGAAGACAGGCACGCCGAGCACCACCCATATGATATTATAATATAATGATGGGAGTCAGCTCGAATACATCGCGTCGTGTTCAGGGGCCAACGGACCATATCGAAATAAACGGTTTCCGAGGAGATATTATATTATAGTATATAGCTGGGCATACTGCGCGCGTGTATAATACAAGGATTATCATGATACGATTGTAATAACAAACGTGTGCAGACTTCCTAGTTGACTGGCTAGCGTTGCAGCAGCGCCTTCGATTCACTAAGATAACAGCCACATGTATTATAATATAACCATTCGGCGTGTTCCAAGTGCAGCTTCAATATTTATACTGTACCGTCTGTATCTACTTTCAAACGTTTTATAATGGGGTTTGAAATTTATTCGCGTTTACCCGTCTTTACGTATTCGCATTAATTTTTACGCGTACATGCACGAATGTTAGATAATAGTGTTGGTAAAAGTTCATCACGCTACATTATTATAATAATAAAATATACACCGTATTATTCTACGATGACCACGTTTTGTTTTACATCTCGCTAATTAATAAAGAAATCGACGTGTAAAATGTTTTCCCTTCAACAGAGATATGAATGATGTGATGGTAATAACTAATAGTAATTATTCATCAAAGTGTTTTTTTTTTTACGTTATACATTATAATATACTATAAAAATCTAATGATAAGTATTTTCAATTTTGTGTTATAATATTAAATTATGTTATATCATATTAAATAATATATACTGTAGTAGGTACTATTATTGTTAACATATGGATTACGGATAAATAAATGATATTAATTACTGTAACATTCTAAGAGAAGAAATCATCAACACATTTCACACATCGCAATTATTTAAGAATTATTGGTATGTTTTTTTTTTTCAATAGTATCTACTACAAAAAATGTTTAAGAGACAATTACATCGTACATTTTTTGCAACAATATATAATGTTCCAGGAATTGCTTTCAGCCAAATTAAATTCGTTAAGAAACATAAAAGCCATCGCCCATCAGTTTCGTAAACATGCGTACATGACGTTATTGTAACGTTTTATTATTCGGTTTCGTTTATATATTATGTATGTAATATGTACCATAAGTGTTCGCAAAAAATATTTCGGTAAGTTTTTAAAATTTTCTAGAGCTACGAACACAACTGTTAATAAATAATGACAAGAATTGTTTACACAGAGCGAAACTACTTATTGTTAAGTGTAGGTATACAAATATAAATATACAATTTCGGGGTGGGGGGGGTTTGAAACCATAAAACCCTCCCCTTGTGTACGTGCCTGATACGTGGGTAGATGGCAGCTGTTAATGATCGACAATTATTTAGACGTCTCCACATAAAACCAGAAGTTTCAGACGCGAGATGAAGTCATCCATATTACATAATATTTCACGTAACTGCAGTAGGTTTATTGTATAATAATATTTACGATACGTTTTTCCGACACGGAAAAGGATTTTACTCATGATCGATTAATTTTTAAAAACTCCATGAAAATTAAAACTGCACCGCCTGTGTTGAGTAACGTTTTCATACCTATACGAGTATTTACTGGTGATTTTCTTATTTTCGCACGTCGTCGATTCGTTATAACGACGTTAACTGTTTTAGTTGTGGTAAAAATTACGCATGAAAAAATTTTACAGAGGAAGGATACGATATACCTACATCCCTCTTCTATAATTATGCTGCTGACAAACGATGAGTGACCAACCAAATTTAATATAATATTATGCACAACGCACTGCAGCTGTCACTACCGATGTCCGATTTGTCACATTTCACAAAAATAACATTATATGCTATATCTAGAACATATCATATAGAGTTGTTAAGCATTTTGAAACGAATTTGTCTCTAACAAAGTGTGCGTTGTTTGTTATTTATTCCAGTATAAAAAAGGTATAATTCAACAAAAAAACCTATAAAACTGGGCGTTGTCGTTTTGTTTGGTAAAAATATGATAAGAATCGTGTCCCTTTACGCGTTTAGATTAATATATTAATTTATTATATTTTTAAAGCAAAAAAAAATTATGGGATTAACATTTTAATTTGAAAAAGCATAATTAATCTTCACTGACACGCTTTAAAAATTAAATACCCAAACGACGCGGTTACTATTTTATCCACGTGTATTTATTTCAAAATTTTATCGAATAATTATTTTATTTAAAAAGTATTTGTATAACATTCATAAATATAAACATTATGATTCAATTAATATATCACGTAAAGACAATAAAAGTATTTCGTTACGGTTTATATTATTCGATAATAATATCGTTTATATAGTAGTGCATCTCAACATTTTTTGTTTATGGCACTTTCAAGATCGAAAGCGTAGATATTTTTTACTATCAAAATCATTAAAATAATAGGGAATTTATTTTTTCACCCATGTTTTAAAATTAAATAAATTATTGTACCTGTATAAATGTTTCACGTGCCCCCTCAGTAATAAACAAACAGCCACCATGAGGATTAAGTATAGTTTAAACGAATACCGATTTTAATGTACGAATTAAGTATATTGATTATATAACAAAATCCAAAATGCATATTTACGTATCCGTTTTTGTTCTTTAACCATGCATATTACACTATACCTCTGTGTACGGTGGGTAATTGGTAAAATTAACCGCAGGGGTGTAAAAAATAGTTTCGTATACATTGAGCCATGGTGTATACTTATTAAAAATACTTAACGTTCATCGCAAACGTTTTGTATAAGTAGGTACGTATAATGGAAAAGAAATGTACAATTACATCGTTATACCATATTTGATTATACTTCTGAACAACGTACTTATTGAGCAGCTAGCACAGAAATAGTATGACGTACAGGTTTTCGAAGCGCATGTTTATTTATTTATACGTTCACCTTCTGAACGTAAGAGTTTTATGTAATAACAAACGTCTAATAGGTAATAGGTGTAACCGATCGCGCGCGCTATAGCATATATGATTTTGTCATAGATAAACATTGACATGGTTATATTATATTATTATTATATGTTTAACAGGCACATTCAATTACGACAAGACAAAACATGGAGTTTTTTCCAGTCGAAGTGATTGTAAAAACTTTTCCTATTTATCTGTCGAATCAAATATTATGCGTTACGCGAGTTACGTGTATCGAATAACACCTCTAATTGTACTACACACACGGCAATTAATAAGCATTTTATTTTTGTTTTCTACCTGCTTAATAATAAATATACCGTTGCAAGTTATTCATTGGTATAAAATAAATCGTCAAACGTCTTAATATTTATTTCTAGCTAAATTTAACATTTTTCTTACCATTCAGTGTTACCTAGTGTTCTGCTTGTCACATGTACCTATCAATATATACGTACATACATCTCGTTGTGCTGCAGTATGCAATACCAAGGATGCTCAATAATTGCGAATTTATTCGTTCAATATATATATATATATATATATTATACTATATAAATCGCGTTTATTAAAGAAGTTGTCGGTCATAAAAAAGAAAAGGACAAATAAATTGTTGGGATCTAAATTAAAATATGTATTAATTCAATAATTTATAATTTTTATATCTATACTATATAATAATTAGTAGAACATTTTTTTTATCCTGATTGCCTATACGCATAAATTATTTTGATTTGATTGGTGCAAATAATTTTCAGATTAGCTTATTTTTATTTTCCATTATCTCTCTTTCTCTTTTATCATAAATCAAGTATGAATGTGTTTTTTCCCACACAGCGATTATAGGCATTAGGTGGATAATATGGTTACAAGTATTATAAAATATAATGTACTACAGTAACTAAAAACACTAACCTTTCCGTAAGTACAATATTTTATTCTATTGTTCGCGTATACATAATAATTTATTATTCGTAAACACCGTGCATTTATCGTGTATGTAAGTATATCTAAATGTTGATTTAATCAACGTGACCGTGAGTTTAGATTAGGTGTGAATAAATATTTCTCTTATCGTATTTATATGTAGGTATACAATATACATAGGTATATTACTAATTATTACCGTACACGGTTGTTGAAATATGTCGCGGTTGTAAAACGAAATTCTACTGAAACAACCAAAAATGTATTTTATTGTACACTACCTAATGATAACCACGTCAGTTTTTATTTATTATTTAAAAAAATTAAAAAAATATATAATAGAATCAGTATGATCACCCGTCCGATTAAAAAAATTGTACTTTTTCGTATTCCTATGTCTCTTGTTGTGAACCTGTTGAATTTTTATCATTTTTGAAGCTATATTGCTCATGAAGATTCACCTTTTTCGGAATAATTACCTTACTCTCCAGTGTCCCTTAGTCATTATTGTTCCAGATATTCTGTGGCTTTTAAAACGTATCATTCTACTGATTGAATTTTCCAGTTGACTAACTAAATTCTACTTATTCTATCGCGTGTTTATGGTAAAAAAAACAAAACATTTTAGTTATCTTTTGAATCGGATTAATTTGTCCAAACAATTTTTTGATATATAAATTAATCACAAAACTAATACATATTGTATAATAACTGGATGAGACTATATTGCATTGCGCGTATATCAATTATTACATGCAATCATGTCATCGACTCGAACAGATCACGCATTGCTTAAAGTATATCCAAGCAGGGGCGGACGAAATGCTGCGCATATATTATAGTATTATACATCATATTACACACACATATATATATATATATATATGTTATATACATCATATATACAGATATTAAATAATGATATGTTGTAATTAGATTTGAAAACAATATGACCGTATAAAATTTTGTTCTGCAAAAAAGAGGATTTCAAGCAGAAACTTTTCGATTAATGTATTATCAGAAGCAAGTTAGGAATGCGCATCAAACGGAAATCTCTAGACCACATTAATTCAGAAACGTATACCGCACGTATATACGTTTAGAGTATAAGTATACAACCATCCATGATTAAAATTCCAAAGTTTTATCCATATACAAAAGTAATCACCTCCAATGCGTATACATATATTGTGGAAATAGTAAGTCAAACATGACCGAAGGAAAATCGATTTCAGCTTTGAATAATACTTATATATAACAATATAATATAATATTGTCTTACAATGCGACGTCAACTATATTAAATATAATGTTAATGTAAATATATTCTATTCCAGTCAGCTAGTCTTTCGTGTACTACTGCTGCTGCTGCTGTTTCAATGAAAACTGTGATTTTATACTTTCTAAAATATGGTAAAAAAACCGCGGAAAACTATATACCTACAAGTAATGCATATTACTTATTATAATATAGCGTAGTTGTTATTTTTTTTTAGAATTTCCAAGAAAAACAAACATGGCGGAAAACTTCGTTTAAGACTCGACCCTTACCAACCAGGGTGCCGCGAAATTATTTGAAATCTATTTTTTGAGAAAAAATGATTTCATCAATAATATAGTGCAGTAATACAACGGACTATGATATAAAACCTATTGTGTTTCATATATTTTGTAGAAATATTAAGATGTTCAATCTATTTTAATATTCATACCGGTTTGATTGCTATCGTTTCGATGTGAAATACTTGGATCAACTCGAGTTGGGTCCGAGATTTTAAAAACAGCATGAGTTGGGTCCCAGTATATTTTATGGAGTATTTACATGAGTATACTAGCCTATTTGCGTTACCCAGGAGACACCACATGGAGGTTGGCTAGAATGTCTCCCAAAATGTTTGTTTTTCGTTACGTTAAGGTAACGGTCTGATGTAAAAACTATTATAAATTAGATAATTTTAAAAAATAAATGATATTATATTATGTATTATTTTAAACATAAGCTAGGGAATAAATTTGAATGACACTTCTTTTATAAAATTTAACTCGGCCCAAATATTAGGTGGAAATAATGCATCTTGCTCTATGTATGTTTTTAGAAGATAATCACAAAATTTATCGGCAGCTGCATGTACTGGTTTGATAATCATTAAGTCATCAATAAAACAATCAAACACCTCCTCTGGTTTTAAAAATGGTAAACCAAAAACTCTCTCGTGTTATACGTCTTAACGTATTATAAAATAATACCACGAACTCAATTCGAGTACTATCAAATAGTACCGCGGACCCAATTCGAGTACTATCGAATAACACCATGGACCCAACTCGTGTTTTTTTAAAGGGTTCAAATATCTCGGGACCCAACTCGCGTTTTCCCAAATACTTGTGACTTCATCCTATCTTAATTTTTATTAATAATAAAAGATTTGTGTAAAAAAAAAACAAGCTCATGTGTCACATTAGTTTCATAAGTTCCCTAATTTTAAATTAATATTGTTAATCAAATAATGAATATAAAAATAATAATTAAAAATAAAAATAATTGATTTCAAATGAAATAATTTGTTTTATAAAATGTAGTATATTCGTTAATAGTATAATAGTATATATACTACTACATAGTACATACCTACACCTTACTAAATACTTTTGTTTATACTTATGCACTGATGAATAAAACTGAAGTAGTCTATAGACCCTAAGCCTAAGGTGCCTCCGGATTTTGATAAAATGACTAAGGGTACCGTAAATCAAACAGGTTCCCAACCTCATTAGATAACAACCTCATCATGGGAACCTCATCTGCTTTAAGGCGTCGGCCAACCACAAATACGGGCTACAGGCGAACAAATAAAGGACGCGCGGCAGCTATATAGTGCACATATATTCTGTACATGATAATAACAAGGCTCTCGAGTGCTTACATTGTTTACAAATCAGTTAAGATTACGCGGCCGAGTCGACATCACATTATTTATGTTATATTATAGTACTGTCATCGTGGTCCAAACCTTGAGCCGGTCCCGTCCGGAAACTTAGACTTGATGTTTTGAAAGCTGGATCCGCGAAATATTATAATATTATTAGTATTACAATATATTATACAACACATGGCAGACATTTGCGTTTTCGTTCTGGAAAACTGTACAATAATAATTATTGGTGTTTTTCATTAGTATTTCTGTTTTTTAATTTGTCTCTGAAAGATGCATTTCAACGGGTAACGAGATCGCTCGCGTCTGGAAATGACGTTGTTCGTGCGTATATTATGTTCAATACATGGCAATGCGTGTAAACATAATAGTTTATTGTGACGGTAATAATATGGCAATGAGATAAGTAAACGTAAATAATATCGTGTGCACTGCGCCAGTATTATAATATTATTATACACCTATTCCGCGGACGTATCAAGCAAACGATACGCGATTTCACTGCACGGACACAGAACATTCGCACACACGTATATTAGTTAAGATTCGTGAACAGCCGCGCACAATCGCAACGACGTAGGTGTACAATATGTGAAATGGAAAACACACACGTACAGAACGAGTTGTGCGCATATGATACATAACACATTTATATATATTTATATATATATGTACTTAATATATAAGTACATAAGTGCTAAGCAAACATAGTAATATGCTCGCAGGCACCTGTACCACATATGTTATATAATGATGTTGAACAGAGTGCAAATTTTATCGCGTACTTCCTTTTTCGCATGATTGTATCAATTAAAATCATCACTTCTCATGCATATAGGTGCAGGCAGCTTCACAGGACGCACCGTAGCTATAATAATATGAATACATGTTATCCCCCCCCTCATGAAAAAGAAATTGATGCAATTTTTTTTTCTTCAATTTATTCATGTTTATTGGCTATAATAGCTGGATACAAAATTGTATTTTTTTTCTCGTCAATTTTATGTTCGTAAATTTATTATGCGTAAGGTGATGGTGATGGTTATGAAGCTTGTGTTTCTCGAAAGTTTTTTCAAAAAATAAACCATGTAGAAATGTGGATGCTGCGATTAATTTGCCATTTTATTAATATATACTCGAAAGTAACTTATTATTCAAAAATATTCATATTATTGTATAATATTATAATTATATTGGTTTAATATAATTTTGAAACAATACAGCTGTCATATTACTTTTCGAAATACCGCAAGATTGAACCGGTGATATTACCTATTCCCCTGTACATTATGGCGATCTGATCTCACAGGAAATATTATATAGGACGTTCGTCACTCGAGTAGACATAAAACATTTTTACTTCAAATTGGGAAGTGTTGAATCTTTCGCGACACATGTATACTATACGGCTATAATGATGGGTATACCTACGTTCGTAGGAATAATCCCGTCATTTTTATTGTTTTTAATTTTTCTACCTATGCGCTTAACAATCATTTATTGTTTTCGTGAAATTCGTGCGCCCGACAAAAGTCGCGCTAGCAAAATTATGCTAGCTTAATCACTGTCGATAGAAACCGTACACGCATGCGGAACGGTGGAACGACGCGTAGATATCAAATATTAATTGTGTGTTACTGTGATACGATCATTCCGATACTCATCGTACTACGAAGATTATGCGTCCAAAAAAATTATTGTTGCACAACGACAGTCGTTTCGTACTAGTGTGCTACAGCAACTGCAAAAACGATTGATTCTACCAGCACAAGAAAAGCATGAGTTTTGATTTAGTTGGAACGAGTGAATTAAATGTCTTGTGGTTATAATTATTATTTTATAAATATTTCGTGCATAGAATATAATACTGTGAGATAATCGTGCGATTTATGATAATGAACGTGATGGTTATATTTTATTATAATGCAACACCGTCATTTCGGAACGTACTTATGCCTATTATTTTCGGTTTATGAAGGACGTAAACGTGTTTTTAATTTTTATACTATGGTTATTATTATAAATCGTGTCCGTATGAAAAAAAATTAAACATTTACAATAATCTCGTCCGATTGTCGGTGGAACATAATATCTCACCGCACGCATAAAAAACAAAACATTAATCTAATAATAGTTTATATTTACTTATTTCGATTGTTTGGAACCATATACCATTTGCACGTAGATCTACGTACACAGAATGCCATTGCACATGTATATGAACTTCGGAAAAAAAAATGTTGGCATTTCCATATCAAATATTATACGTAATATGTATAAATTACACTAACAAAAAACGTACAAACTCACGAACAATTGTTTTTTCTGTTTTGCAGTATTGGAAATGGACGCGTGTAACGCGTTACACAGAATTACAATATTTTTGTTTTTCAATTATTTTGGTTCCATCAAATTATTTTTTATCATTATCACATGATTGGCGTTCTCATAGGGCATTTATCCCATATTTATCCCTCAAGGACATTTTTTTTTTAAATAAGATCGATTTTCATGCTTAATCGATATTTATAATGATAACTTAGTTGAAATTTATTATTATATTTAAATCGAAATCAAATCGAAATGAGGCAATCAGTCAACTACGCAATAAAATAACATTTCAAAATAAGACGTTATTATTTACTTTTTTACTGCAAACATTGATAAATTCAATCCTGACACAAATGTGTATTACGGATGATGCATTGGTCGAAGGATTTTATTGATAAAATTAATAGCTATTGACTACCTAAAATTTGAAAAAAATTTGTTTGTGGCCTTTGACGTGAGTACTTAAATCAACCTACTGAAAATTTTGAATGTGTCATAGAACAATAATGTAATTTTTTCTGTGTTTAGTTATTTATTTATTTTTTTGTTTATTTAGTGTTCTATTCTCGGAATCGATTCTAAGGATGGTTGTTTTAATTTATAACTATTTTTTGTGATTCCAGCAGTAAATAAAAATTTACCACACGATTTCAAATTTTGTAGTACACACTTAACTTTTTAATCTTTTTATACAATATAAAGTATGTAGTAATACTCACAATTTCAAGCCGTGGCGTAGGTCCTATCGACTTGTAACTTGAACTCATTATAGCAGTTTTGAACCAAAGGTGCGATATATAGGTAATAACTAATCTTGCAGTATAAATAAACGAATCGAAAGCACTTTTAGCTGTGACACATTTCATAAACAAATATTTTGAACGCATTATCACAATATATAATATAGTGATGATTTATATTGAAATCAAGCAATGTATAATACTTAAATAACTATATACTATACACAAATGGTGTCAAAGTTCAAACTCGAAAACGTCATCCGTGCTTTTGCACAATTTTAAATATCATTAGTAATGACAATTGGTACTGAGTCAGTATTTATTATAGTACCTAATAATTTATATAAACACATAAGATATTTATAATAGTTAAATAATAATTAGAAACAAATAGTTATAACAATTATTGTTATTGTCTTGGCCTCTTGGGACTATATATTATGTATTAAAATAATAAATCATACTCGTATATCTACGTTTATAATACTACTTATTTATCGTTTTTTTCTTTCTATAGATAAGAAAAAAACGTGTGGAATATTACGTATCTCTTTTAGGTATTATAGTACAAAATTTCGATAATTTAAAATTTTCAAAGCGTACGAATAGTACCTACGTTATTAAATAGTAATTGACAACTGAAACGTAAATAATACATCAAACATCAAAACATTACAGACTTGTCGGAACTGTTATTTTCTGTTGTTACTAAGGATGGTAATCAGTAAAGTGTATTGTTTGGTAAGGGATAAAATTGTATAATTTAAAATTTGGCATTTTTATCTGTCATTTAAATATCAGTTCGAATCACTGCAGTTCTATCGAGAACTGCGTACTTCATTCTTACGATAAACAGCATGCATTAATTATTCATTAGTTGTTCAACAGACATGTATAGAGTTTAGCCCACTAGAACAATAAGAGTAAAAGACAATAGAACACAATAAGCTTATTAATAAATTACAACTAAACATTTTAAAAGTATAAAACAGTATTTAATATTTATCACTTTTATTTCATATGAATCCATACCATTTTAGCGTTTTATAGCAATACCATTTAAGAATTAGGACATTTCAAATTATATAAGGAAAACAATATCACATTAGTTATTGATAGTAGATTAACTTTTAAGTCATAAATGACGCATAAAACGGGAAAATAGGAATATGCTTGTTGATTATGATGTTTTCTTATTTTATTTTTTTCATTCCAAAATGTTTTACTAAATTTCCCCTTTGTCCGTGCAATTAGTCATTTATAGTTTTAAATTTTTCATTCCTATTGGTCAAAATTTTCAAGTAGCTGTGAGACAATATACTTAAAAAATTACTAATAATTATCTTATAACTCTGCACTATTAACGACTAAGTATTAACTCACTTATGCACCATGTTCCTGCGGAAAAAAATTACGGTCGAAAAACTTAAACTTAATTGTATTTCATTTGTATTCATTGTACAATATAAATATTTTCAATATTATCTGAAATCATAATGAACCAAAGGTTATACAGATACTTACAGAATAGTGAATACTTCACATACTTATATTATTCACGGTTTGTGGACTATATTTTTGTTTATTGTTAGCTATACAGAGATATTGCGTGCATAATTCGTACGCGACACACCACTATAATATTAATAATTATGTGTGAAAGTCTACGTACCATTTAAAATTTGAAATTAAGTTAAATATTTTTAAGAAAATACGTAAAAACCTATATATTTCATAGAATCTTGTAATAAAAAAAATGTTTCTATTTAAAATAATTTAATATAGTATCTCTCGTGAGGGAGCCTAATATGAGGTATACATTTAATAATTTATAAATATATCAATCTTTATCTATATGCTATACGCATTAAATATGTAAAAAAAAAGATTGGGTACTGGAGGAATCTGAATAAAAATCCACCGAGTACAACGAAAAACCTGAATTTGATTTTGATCCATTAAAGGTTTTCCTCGTAAAACTTTTCTAATTTTTCTGATAGACCAATTGTTTCCCGGAAGCGATTAATAAAAAAAAAAACTCATTCAATTGTCATGGCAATATGTTTTTCCGTTCTCGGATCAAGGTTCACACACACGCGCGTGCGTACCTACGTGCACACAACACAAAAATCAAATATAAAGTAGGTATTTATAAAATATGTTTTTGTCACTTATCAATGTATACACTCATACGTGTATATTTATTTTTAATTTTGTCAAATATTTTTTAATTCATTCTATTTAGTATTTAATTTTAACACGCAATATTATATTATATTATATTTATTATGCAATGTTTTATATTTTAAACTTCATTTATTTATATATCTGAGTTGCTACATGAAAATATTATACTAATGCCAATTAATGTGATTGGCATTGATTTCCGTTGTTAAAATTATTATTGTTATCATATAATTGAAATTAAAAGTCGAAATAACGCAATGCATGGAATATTCGGAAGAAAACCAATAATATTATATTTTTATACTATTTTCTTGCAAATTTAAATACGAACACAATTTGAGAGATACAATTTTTCACAATAAAATCAGGCACAAGCTAATACAATATTAATGTTGACAGTTGAGTACTTGACGCGTCTTTCTACAACGTTGACGCCCCGTGCATAAGTACATTTATACCCCCCCCCTCCACCAGCCTTAAAGTGCGCCATCGAATCCAATAAATGATTTAAGATTATATTGATTAATCGAGACGTTTATTGTACAGTATAAGGTCGGATGGGCCCCTCTTCCGAGTGCACGACTATTTATTATTCACGTTTTAAAAATGCGCTTTGTGTTTATTTTTGGCATTCAAGCTCTGTCATTTCTATTTAAAATCTTTGGTACATAAATATTTTAAATAATTTTTTCCCATATATCGCTGCATTCTAAACAGTTTTTACTATAAACAAGCTGTATTCATTGCGCTCAAATTATTGTTCGTTAAATTGTTGGGCTTATCGTCGATTCGTCAATACGGACATTGAAGTGTAGATACAATTAATTATTATATACCTATATTGAATTTTGTTGGTTTAATTATTTTCACGGTAATACATCAAGCTTAATTATCAAAACTATTATAGTTTTACATGCGTTATTTAATTGATGTTAAATGTTATATTATTCGATTGATTATCCGACCATCGCTTGTTTAGATATTGAACCAACATAAGCAACTATGAATATTTAATCGTTTTTTCTGGTAAATACACGAAGCATGAAATTATAATATAATATGTACATAATAGCAAATTGCAAAACTAAAAACAGCTAAATAATAAACGTAAAGCAAGATAATAATAATAATAATAATAATAATAATAATAATAATAATATACTTAACATAGATTTTCAAAATAGTATAATATAAAGGTAAATTTCATTAATATTTACATTTTTAATGTTAAGGCCGTTGTACGTCGGGTTGACGTCATAATAATGCATATCGTCCTTCATCGGCGCGTAACATTTTAAAATAGCTGTAGATTTTATAGCGCTGAAACGAACACATCACGCACGGTACATGCGATATTATATAATGTTTTAGACATATTAATAATAAAATTGGCAACTGTCAATATATAACTCGAAGAAATTATATGGTTTGTCAACATTTCATTTTCAGAAAGCAATGTTTTGTGTTGATATTTATGTAACTGAATCATATTAAAGTATATAATATGTACAATGCGTAAACGCTGCAGTATGTATAGGATATGGTATATGATTCAAAGGGAACATAATATATTACAAAAAAAAAAAAAAAACATTTTTATCACAAAAAAAAATATATAAAATACATTTTTTTTTCGAAATCACGTGTAAAGTATGCGGTGCAATATTATACCTTAGACTTGCATTAAATTGGCGATTCTGTAAAAGCACTATAACTTGTCGTTTATCAAAAAATATAAGCGGGAACATCGTATTCGTCTTAAGAAACTAAACATTTTTCAAACTTTTTTAAAGAAACCATTGCGAAAACCTAAAACTACTGCTTTTGACATTTTTGGAGCTGTTTAATAATCCGCGATTAATTTTAATTAAAAAATGAAATAAAAACGTTATTCTAAAGCCAACATATTTCACTGATTTTAACTACAAATCTACAAGTATTGAAGTATAACGTACATGTTTCATATTCGTTTACAATCTTAAACTTAATATTATTTAATATCAATATAACTCGTTCGAAAAGACCTGTAATTTATATAAATTATATGATTACAGTTTTTGCATTGGAGACATTTTGGTATGTTATTATAATTTTTTTTTTTCTAAACTTATCGTAGGCACTGATGTTAACCTCGTTCCATTGCAGGTGAAGGGTAGATAGTATAATGCTAACCTTATTCCACAATATTCTACTCAAAAACAAATTGTTCGTACAACTAATTAGTATCTATTTTTAATTTGCAAAATAATTTTGATGATGTACCTATAATATAATACTTATTTTTAACAAAATAAAAATTATGAATAAAATCTTGTCGGATTCTGGTTTTATGTAGGTGACAATTTGAGGTAGATATATAAAATAGAAGTTGGCTAAAAGTTGTCATGTCTTAAAATTGAAAATCAATAAATTATAAATAACTACAATTGACTAACGATTTTCAGTCCTTATAATTTTATACAGTTAACTTATTTTTTGTGATGCTTTTTCGATATTTGATCTAATTCAGAATTTCTAAAATTAACCTTATCTTATATTAATGTACAGTTTAGATTAATATTACTATACATGACTTTGCCAGAGCTTTCAGTTTGCCTAAATGAAGTGAACTGAAAATGCGTACAATGTTAGTAACATAGGTATTTACTTTTACAGTTATACATTTCTAACATACTCGTAGCTCAAAATGGTGAAAGAACTATACTAAAAACGTTTAAAATGTAACCATCATATGGATAAACATTTTTTGTTTTTCTTTTTGAATACTATTCTAAATTCCTTAATCACCGTACTAAAATGTAGTGTTAAAAATTATTAAAATATTCTTTACTGAAGTTTCCACATAGCAGGTAATACTTAAGTGTTTAAGTTGTGTTCCAAAGTAAAACTGTATTATACGTATAATGCTTTATTTCATTATTCAAATTTTAACCGACAATTTTCACGAATAATTGGACAACATTTGTAATTTGTATATAGAACACAGTGAGTAAAATTGCACAGTATAGCTTGAAATCTGCATAATTATTGAGTGGAAATCAGTTAACTTTTTTACACAAACAACTCTTTGAAGTTAAATTTGCTATTTCTGTCATTTCTTTAAATAGTAGATCAGTAATTAAGTCATTATTTGTATTATTTGTTTATTTCCATATGAAAGATAATCTGCAACTATAACAACATTTAAATAAACAATCGAGTTAGGTAAAAAAAAAATCAAATGTATACATAGTATTATATTACAGAATTGTGATCAGAAAATTTAAAACATTAACATTAATTTTTAATTTATTTTTAGTTCTTTATTTCATATAAACTATGTGTACACAATTTGCACAAAATAAGCTTATGTGATGAAAGCACAACAAAAACAAAAAATAAAAAAATAAAAATGACATGAATACATGATTAAGTAGTCACACAATACTACAATAGTGATTCTTGACTAGTTATTATCTTTCATTGATTTATTTGATTCTTGAAAATTAAAATTAAAAGTGTTTCGTTTCAAGAATGCCGCAGCACCATGCTTGTTGATATCCGTCAGGTTTCAGGTGCACTTAACTTTCTCGACAACATTCTGATCAACAAGAGTTATACATAATTGTATCATACATTTTCATTTAAATACTATCACTTCTAATTGGGCTGGGCTGATTCGAACGCTATACCTGGTTCGCGGTATATACTTTTGGTTGAAGCAGAACTTTTGTGTTTCCTCTCCCCGTACTCGTGTTATTCTATTTACATTTTAATTCGGACATATTATTACATGATGAACCTTTATAACTTTATATATGCGATAAAAGTCACGATTTAACGTTTATCTTACACGACGACTATACTACAGTTGTGCATCTATTATAGTTATGCCATTATATAAATTAAATATTTTATTAAGTATTAAGTAAACGATAAAAAGTCAGAAGATTTATTGAAATAATTCGTTTTGTTATACGTGTATAAAATAGCGTTCTAGGTTTGTGCGACAGCACAATAATTATAGGTACTATTTGCAGTTTTGCTGCACGAAAAATGGCAATTATTTTTCATGTTTAAAATGTACACAATTTTATTTGCAGGAATTCAAATTTTATACCGCACTATATACACAGCGTATTAGAGCTATAATTTTATAGTACACGTTTTATCAATCAAGTGCAGTTATAGTTGATAAAAAAATTTTATTTGATGGAATAAGTTTCTAGTTTTGTGTTTTTAAACTTGTAATTTAAATTATTATACGAGACGAGTACCTATAACATTTCTCTTCAACGCAAAATCACTTAAGTTATGTTTATTTTAGCATAAAATATTCTCTGTATGTATGTTGGTTGGGCCTTCACTATATCAGAAACATTATTCGAATGCGATGATTCATCAATTCATCATTGCTTTCAAATTGATTGCAAATAATTACGACTGTACAACAAATCTGTTCAACAACGACCTACACAATGTTTGAATTTCTCCTTTCCCATCGACATATTCTTTTGTCTCATTCAACTACAAAAGTACTCATATCATCGAAAAGTCTTTGATGTATTAAAATACTATATTTCATAAAACTAAATAAACATAATATTATTCTACATGTTTTTTAATAGTAAAATTTTTTTTTTTTTTGAATATTTGTATGAAAAGTTTGGATTTTTTGTATTTTTAGATGATTTTTAATTCCTGTTTTTTTCATATTTATGATTTGTAAGGTCGTATTCAAAATTAATACAATTAGTGAAATATTATAGTGCTGCATGTTTTAGTGTTACAAATTCTGAGTCCTAATAATGATAAGAGGACGAGGAGGTATACACCATACATACGTTATGTTTTAATAAAATTATATATCCTTAAGTACTTACTTAATATTATATTTTTACCTTTTGTAGTCTCAAATAATTCTTTTACAAAAATCAATAAAATAATAAAAAAAATAAAAAAATAATATGATTATAAATTGGTATGATATTTTTATATGAATTCTTTAAAATGATTGGTGAACCAAATAAAATGTTTGATGATTGTATCTAAAACAGTTAATTACATACCTATAGAAAATGGATTTTGAGATTTTAGACATTTTGAATTTTTAAGACAAGTCTTGAGGGTTTATGCGATTTTCAGTTTTATCTTTCAAATATCCATGAAAAAATATTGTGGCAATGAACTTGCATGAAAAATCCGTACATCATAATTTGTAGAGTAAATGACGTGTATCTGTATGTTTTTCTGAACTACGAATAGTCGAGCCTTCCAGAGATTGTAATGCATTAAGTTTTATCGACTATGTAAATTGAACATGATCTGGGATATGGATATTGTATAATGTTAAGAAACTATGGTACCTATGATTGATTAATTGCAGTATTCGCACTGAAAAATAATGAAAATAACACTTTTCCAAAAATTAAAATCATATTAATGCTGTCATAAAGTTTCTCGACATTTTATTTCCTTCTTTTCATCGTAATCCAACCACCTTTAACATATATATATATATATATATATATATATATTATAATACGAGGCACTCAGTATAACTACAACGTTATATTAGTTCAATTTTATAGTATCATGTGAACGTGTGAAGGGACGAACTTGATCACATTAATATTATCATAATATTACATAACGGCTTTCATTAAAATTATCATTACCTATAGCCTACAGCTTAATTTGGCGATTATTGTAAAAATAATACATTATTATCATTTATTTCCCGTACAATTAAAATCGGCTACCTGCAGCAGCAGTACCACCGACTTCGGTGGAAGTGTGAATGACAAAAATTAAAGTTAAAACTACGTATACATTAATAATTAATTAATAATAATACACCGTACGGTATGGACATTATTATTATCGTCGTGGAAACTTACCACCACGATCGTGGTCGTCGTCGGCGCGCGCACTCGACGTCATCACACAATGGTATGCGCGTGCGTGCGTCCGCCGAGAAAAACACCAAACGCGTCCGCAGCCGACTGCCCCCGCTGACCGCCTGCGCACCGCCGAACCGGTCCCGCTCCATCGTCATCGGCGGCGGCGGCATCGGTGGCGGTAACAGTCGGTCCGTCTCGACAGTCGTTTACTACCCGCCCGGCATTGCGCACATTGTGTCGCGTCATCGAACCCACACACGCACACACGGTCCGTTCGCGCGTACACCTGTCTCTCGCTCCGGGGTCGTACGTCTTTTGTCCGTTTTCGGCGCCGCCACCGTCTGCCGCGCAAATTTTTCTTTCTTCCGTTGTTTCGCGATAACGACCCTGCGCCGTACGTGAAAGTAATATTTATACGTTGTTTAGTAAAAGTTTAACCGAGTGCACGCGGTGAACGAAGACGTGCCACAGAACGCGTGAACCAGGTAAATAACACGGACGACCGCTTGAAAACGGTTTTATTATAGGACACTTTTAACGTACAGGTACTACCATTATACACTTGCACAGAGCAGTGAATCGTGTGAACCATGTCGGTAAGACATGGACTGTGCGTGGATCATTTACCGTGCACGTACTCTTGTCGGTAACCACGTTCAAACACACTACCAAGAGTTGGAACGTTTGGGGACTTGGGTTACAGTTTGGTAGTATGTTAACCAATATTGGTTACATGGTTCTCACGGAACATGGTGATAGTGAAATAGTACCTTCAGTCCTTTTGAAAAACTTCGGCCACACTCGCACTCCAACGTATATTTTTATTTTTAATGCGTCACACCATATATATGCCACGGATGTGTGTTTGTTTTTACTACATTTCAAATGTTGGTCACATAATATTAAATGTTTCTACCATAGAATCTATTACGATCACAGGGACAATACTTGGATAATGGGTGATGAATTCCGATGTTGTATTATCCTATATTATATAATAAAATGGTATATACTCCAGAGTTCAGTCATTAAGAGAAAATTATTTTTTACGTGATACGTGAGCGTATCACTGAACCCGGCTTATTAAAGTCTATACGTTTTTTTAACGTCAGGCGCTTCTGTCGGTACAACACTCGCGAAACACGGGTAGGCACGATAGCCGTACGCCCGTGTAGACCGCGATGTCGCGGTCATTCCGCGGTCGTTCCGCGGTCGTCGTCTCGGGTAACGTCTACTATAGTTGTAGGTTTGAATATTTTTCGTGTACAAAACCGTGTGCAGCAAAATCACGTAGCATATTATTATACACGCGTATGTTTTGCGTGCGCGCGTAGGACCGATAACGGCAGGTAACGCGATACCTATGCATTATTATTACTATTATTATTTTTTAATATGATTATAATGATCGTGTACAATGCGATACCCGTGTGATGGATTTGCGTGGTGTATTATATAGTGAGATCCGCGTGTACAGTAGTATTAATCGTTCGTCCCCGTTTTCGCGACGGCCGATATTATTATAGTTATTGTATACCGACGCTGCGGCAAACTGGCGACTTCAATGCTGGTCTAAAGGGTATACCGAAAACATCGCGCTCGTCGTCGTCGTCGCTTAGGTTCATCGAACATCGTCGGCCCACGCAAAGTTTTTCCTCACCCCTCGGCGTACGTATCGAAGCCGTAAGAAAAAAAAAAACGTAATTTTGAACAATTACATTGTCGAAAAGCAAAAAATAGAATGGTAGTCTATAATAGTTGTTGCTTGTTTCGTGCTGGGGAGACGTGTTTATTTTGTTGTTGTTGTCACAGGTTTTAGATTATTATATTTTCATGCATAAGAACCCATGTTTATTTCATTAGTGCAGCCATCGTTATTATTTTCCAACGGGTTTTCACTGTATAATGACAATGACATCGGGTGTCTACTATTCATATTTAAATAGATTTTAAACACTTTAGAACATTATATCACTCCGTCGTATTTATGAACGTTGCTATTAAAGATCTAACGATAGTCATTAAAGTTTCATGTTGACGTATTATGTTATATGTTACAAGTTAAAACCATGGATTTTTAATATTTATTGTTTTCCACATTATAATTCGACACGATTATTAAACCAAATCGATTAGGTACCTATTGAGACCACCCAGTATTAACTATCATAATAATTGCTAGGAATTTAAAAACGTCCAAACGGTCGAAACCATTTTAACGTTAAAAACTATCTGTTCGTACATATCGTAATGACGTAATACAACAACAAATTGTAAGAGGACTCCTCATAATTAGCATATTGGGGTGTCGTTAAATTGTGAAGGTCACTTTGTAATTTTCTCGAATTATAATTAATTCGTTTGTACACCGATTCATAAATAGTTATTTAAGGCGTTGCCTAAACAATAAAATCAAGTACGAAATGTTGGGGAAAATAAAAAAATAATAGGCTACGAAAACTGGACCAAGATCGTACAGAATTCATTGTTCATACACTATGCATTGCAACATAGACACACTATATATAGTATAATATACTCTGTCTTATAATAATGAATGCAACGGGTGATTAAAAATAATGTACGGGTGGCATTGTGTTGAAATTTCATACTCGAATCGAATTTAAAAACGATGGAAAATAAAATTTGTTTCGTACAATGGCGTCTGTCCAGTTCTGTGGATCGTGTACGAATGTACGTAAAACCTTGGGCGGATGGGATGCATCGTCGTCGATTGAATATTAATGTTTTTATCTCGAGTCATTGGTCATTTATGAATCCATCAAAGAGAACAATTAGAAATATTTGGTATTTGTTTTATATTAAAGTTGTGTTTATTTATTATTTTCTTAACAATTTTTTCAAATGAAAACCGTATCTAGTAGCTAATAGATATTATATGAGAAGTAAAAAATTGTGTAACATATTACACATATCTTATTTTTTTTCTAAGTAAAGACTTTTAACGGTAATATATTTTTATAATTTTATTTAGTAGGTATTCTTTAAATTTCTTCAGTGTTTAAATTTGTTAAAAGTTATATGATTTTAAAGTATTAGATAACTGCAGTTGGGTCCCATCTAATACTCCAACTCAGGGGTAGGGGAGGAGTATAAGTATTTGAAGAATGAAAAATGACCTAAAATATATTTAATGTCGATCAAGTTTCGGGTATATTTTATAAGTTATAACGTTCCCTGAGAAGTTGTATTTCCTATTTACAGAACAGGAAACAATTTTTACGTTATTCGAGGACGACTCTTGACATCTATTACACATCCTCTATTATTTCTGTTTATTATTTTGAGCAAGGGCAAATTAACTTCTAAACGAGTGACAGTTTTTACATTGATTCATTTCTCTAATAAGAACTAACTTAGAAAGTCTATTAAATTAATACACTGACCTTAAAAATAAAAACGGTAAATCAATGTCGTATAACTATTAATACTACAATTGCAAATCATGATTAAAATGTTTGTTTTTAATGTATCATTAATGATGATATTTGAATATATTATTACAATATTGTTTGGTTTAATTTCATTCGACAATAGGATAATTATTTGCCATTATAATAATTTATTCAAATTTTAAAAATAATATTCAATTTATAATACTCATGCATTAGCGTAGGTATATTGATTAAAAACTTTGATTTATACTTATTATTATGATAAGAGCAAATTCAGCTTATGATTTTTTTCATAATATGTGATAATAGCTAATGTTTTAATAGAAATTAAGTATCTATATCTATAATATATATTTATGTAAAATATAGTTTTGACATCTATATTAGATCTAATTTGTGTGAACAAACTAAAATATTTACAAAACGCAATACTTATACTATTCATATTATATTAAATCATATAACTATTATGATTCTACAAACAATGATTAGTTTAATTAGTAAGTAAATCAATATAGTTCCGGTACGCTTTTTAAAGGATTTTGTTTGCAACTACTAACGTAAGTTTCAGGGGTCAAGAATTCATCGAAGGATCTTTTTCGGTACCTTCCTGTGTTCCTCATTATTTTTTTCCCAATTTCTTGTCAACTTCCTGTCTAGCCAGCAGGAGGCATCACAACAATTATCGAGATCATTCTATTGTTTCATATTTTTGTGTATGTGTATAATTTTTTTATTTATTTTTATCAATGTTCAGTCCTTCGAATAATAATATTTTACTATTTACTATGTGATACCATCATCACGTACTGGTGAACCCTGTCGTGCATTACAAACGAACAGAATACATTCCTGCTGGTCGATGTCCACGTGGGGAGACTGATCGAAAGATGTACGAGCCACGTTTGTTGAGTTATAAAAAAAATAATAATAATAATAATAATAAAAACATTAATACGATAGTGACCTTGTTGTCGGAAAGTATTTTATTTTTTTTAAGTAATATTTTTTTTTTTTATCAAACCACTCGACCATAATACTGTTAGATACAGAAAATTATGTTATACTACGTATAGCGCTCGAGTTTTTTGATCTTGTGCAGCGTATAGAACTGTATACGCAGCATTTGAACCGGTTAACTTAAACTGCACAGCTGCTGCAGTCAGATTATTCAATAGAAAGTGAAGGGGTGACTGGTATGCGTTGCCAAGACAACTTGATATACCTATAATACTTATATCTACTATTTTCGTTCAAGGTACTTGAATGAAAAATTACGTACGTGTATATGTATACACACACACACACACACACACACAAATATATGTATATTATATAGCCTGTTCTCATATATTTATGCGTGTGTACCTATTAATATTAGCGTTCCGTAGTAACTGGTATGCACTTGATAATTTTACTGACGGAGTTTTTGTATCAAGTAAACACACTATTACCCCGTGTTCAATAGGTTTAAATATATACACCATGCGCGACCTAGGACGATAAAACGCGCATCGTTTTTGAGAGTCAGCCCTGGTTATTAGGTGCATAATATCAGTACTTTCAAGTCCTGAAACAGTGTTTGCTGTGGTTGTATACACGAAGCCGTATGTTTATGTTTTCGTAACAATTCTTGAGCTATATTGGCTCTAATGTTTTCAAGTGGATAGACATTACGCGGTGAATCGTTAAACACTGTGCAGGGATAACG
Organism: Chaitophorus viminalis; assembly: GCA_025469195.1. Classification (NCBI taxonomy): domain Eukaryota; kingdom Metazoa; phylum Arthropoda; class Insecta; order Hemiptera; family Aphididae; genus Chaitophorus; species Chaitophorus viminalis. Next base: position 111,321 of record JAIPRK010000309.1, read on the forward strand.
GTGTTCGTTTAATGAATTTAAATTTGCTTATATGGCTGACCTACTCCCCACTGGTCGTTGGTTCTCTTGAATTTTTCTGTTAAATACGCTCAACAATAACACTGAAATTATGAAAATTGTGTAGGTTTCCGTTATTTTAGTCTTCCGTGAAAACATATTTTTACCGAAGAATTGAAAATATTTCGTAGACAGCTATCCACTTTTGACTGAGTTTTGAGTGCCATTCATTATGCTTTATTTTTTATTTTTATTTTTGTATTAGGTAAATACTTTATAGATTTTATATGAATAATACTCCACTATTTTGAGAACATAAATCAAGATGTTTTATGGTCATTAAAACAAACTATTTATATACAATATACATATGCGATACTTTCTATTTAATTTAACCTAATAACTATATTTTATGATAATACGTTTAATGAGAAAGTCCCCTAAGTGCTCTTTTCGACGCATACGCGTTTAGCGTATTAAATATAATATTTGTATCAATGGTTTATCAAGTGTAACATTTAGGTAAGTTCCACGAATATTATAATATTATACATTTATTAAAACATTTAAATAGTTTGTACATCCTAAAATATACATTTTGTTTTCACATAACTTTATTTATAGATACCTACTTATAATAAGTATTTTGAAAATTAATTTAGGAATTATATTCACAGGTTTGAATCAGTTAATTACGCTGAATGTGAACCATTTGTTTCTCGTTATCGTCCCTTGTTTGTATTATTACTAAAAAAAAATAAAAAAAAGTATTATGATTTAACAGTATTTATTTCTTTGTTGTGTATTATAAATGTGTCAATGGTTACGTGATGTGAGTATTGCACTGTATAGTTATCGAAGATTTAAGAATAAAAAACTGTTTACGCAGATTAAGTCTGTTATTCATAGATATTGCGCATAATATTAAACTGTTCATCGAGCTATGAAACTTAGGAGATCATCGTCGTTGTCGTTAGTATAATATTGTTGTTTTCGGCCAGATATTTTGTTGGCTGCAGCTGTGGTACTATTTGTGACTGGTGATAACAATTGGAATGCATGGAGTAAACTTGCACCTGGTGGTTCAGTAGTGTGTTGGTCTAGGTACCTGCTGCACTATGCACATTGCCCGCACGTAAGAGTGTAATTTTTATTGTAGTAACTCGCGTCGGATCGAAGGTCGTACCCAATGGAAAAAAAAAATCATGCAATCTAATTACTCAGAAAATCATATTTAATTGCCCTGAAGTTGACGTGGGTTAATAAAATGTCCACGGACATACCATGTTTACAATATCACGGCGGTGGTGTTCTCGGTGTTACTTTTTACCGGAATTGCCGATCTGCATAGATTGAATGAGCGTATATTTTTCTTTCTTCATTTCTATGACATAACCTCGAAACAGCGTTACCTATTCATATTATACTACTTAATCCTGTAGACGTTATTTTTTTTTCCTCCGTGAAAACGAAAGTGTTCGCTCATCCAACGACCATATTCGACTATTCGGTCGGATACACTTGAACTCTTTGAGTCGTATACTTTATCCCAGTTATTATGGATCGTTCTTATTAATACGACACCAACAAAAACCGTTAAAGAATTTTTTTAATAGTTTATGGTTAATTTGATCGCACGAGTCCTACATTTTATACACGATCTATCATTTTAAATAGCACTACATTATATCTGTAAGGTTACATTGTGATATAGACATAGTAAAGTTATAACTGTGATAAAACTAACGATTGATTTTATCTATAAATCAAAAGATATGGTTTTTTCAAATTTACCATACTTTTGATACTATTAATCTCTTTATAATATATTAATATATTATATTTATGACTTGTATAGTGTTTGTTGATGAACACATGTTAGTTAAAAATATAAATATATAATGTATATAATTAACAAATTGGCAATCACTTAACGTTCGTTTCAGGACGTTGTTCATATTATTTTGACCCGTGTTGGTCTTTTGCTATCCAAATTATACAAACAACAACCTGATTATATTATGTATGTTTCGTTCGTGACCAGTTTGTCCGACATCTGAGATATCAACATATTTCTGTGACATATATATATATATATATAAATATAAACAAGTATCTATAATATTAAATAATATTGTTGGTTAATTTCATCAGAAAAATACTTTCTTTTAATGTTCAAACAAAATGTATTGGTATTAAATATTTCGAAGAAGAATATTATAAAGAGCCTTAAAATGAAAGAAATCGATAAAATAGATTACATGATGTACATGATTACAAATAAAAAACATACGTAGATTTATTTATAAAGAGAAACCGAATATTATAACTTATATGACATCTAATTAATTACTGGCTAAAATGATCAAGTAGTCGACCAAGAAAATATTATTTTCAAGAATAAAATATGTCATGAGTTTTTCCTTTAGTTTCTAACCTACTGAAGCAAAAACGACAAGAATTTTTTTATGCTTAAACTATATTATTCTATACTTTAAACAAATATTAAAATAGGTCTATTGGTTCCCAACATCCAAAATTGTACAGAAAAAACCGTGTAGCACGCTAGACCTGAAAACAGAATAAGAATTAAGTAATTCCAACGTAATTTTGTATATTCAAAATCATTGTAATTATTTGGTTATTGACCCCAACGTAATGAACAATGACGATTCTGAAGGAATATAACTATACCTATAGTTTTCCAGGTTGTGACTCCATAACATGTACCGATGTCTATTGTCTATAGCAGTGATCTATAATATAATGAAAAATGTCATTGTCTCGTCGTACTCAAAAATGCCGGAAATACTAAACCGTGATCTTGGAATATTTCTTAAAGCTTTATTTTTATTATATTATCTTGTTTCACGGAAACGAAATGATTTCAAATAATATTCATACCCAAGATCTGAATCTTAGTTAAACTCCGCTTTAAACCGTTTACTGCGTAGTTTCGAAAAAATTAAATTTACAAACATCCTGATTAACCTAGTTCTATAAAAATCCTTTTTCTTCGCATCGAATAAAAATAATTAATGATTTTACGTGAAAAATATAAATCAATTTAGTTCTTATTATATAATTAGTGAATAACGGTTACGTTTTTCAAGTCATTTAACAGTAGTTTTTAGTTTGATAGTAAAATGTGTTAGCAATAAAGTTCAAATAAAAATGAATTATTAATGTTTATATATGAGTAACTACTTATTTAATTGTAATAATGCAATATAGATACCTGTAATAAATCGTTTCACCTTGAAATTATTAATACTATTAATTGTCCGTTAGATTAAAAAACCAAAAAAAACCATATAACTATATGCGAATTAATTTAAATAATTTTTGCACGTTCAATGTGACATATATTTCTAAAAAATCCTGAAATATTTTTTACTGCATAATATATTTTTGTAGATTTTAGCTATCGTTCATTAAAAAAATATTTGATTCTGTAGAATATTTATGCAAATGTAGCATCTTCTGTTCACAAAAAAATAAAAACTTATCCTAAATATCAGGAATAATATGTAAATAATATATAAGCTTTGGTTGCGTAAAACCTGCGCGTTGCGTAAGAAATGTTTTGAGTAAAAGTTATTTCGAAGAAGATTTACCATATAGCCTTCAACAATCGTTGACAATCTTATATTGAATCACACGGTATACTACTATTATAAATGGTTTATTTGTTTTTAAATTCTATAAATGTTCCAAAAAAATTGGCCAATCGGTTATCGCATACCTACTTCTGTTAGGAAATGTCACGATTGTTTTCGTTACTTTCCATCTAGTCGGACACGTTTAAATGAGCAATTTTTTATTTTATCGACGTACAATGTATTATTATAGCCGTGCAAATTGATATTTAACTTTTGTGCCAACCATTATATTGATGTGTGAGTGTGCGTGTGCGTGTGAGTACGGGTATGTGTGTGTGTGTGTGTAGTATTGCCTTAAAATTCTTCACACAACACAACAAACACTTGCGCGTCCGACTGACCGACACATTATAATCCGCTAGACCGTTGTAATGGGATTTCTAGGCGTGCGTATGTATTTAAGAAAAATAAAAATGTCTAAAAAATGAAGAGAACGACAGAATGAATATAAAAAAAAAATATAAATAAAAAATTCATACATTTCAAAAATGTACTAATGGCTCGGTGGAAAGAAAAAAAAATCATAATAATAATACGAATCTCCGCATTGGTACTATACGACTATTGATATACCATTCGCCATTTTATAGAGTGGAACCGTTTACACACTACAGCAGTGATGGTTCATGTCCGTTTTACCGGAAATAATGTGATTTGCGTACTACATGAAAACAATGTGCCTCGAAAATCGTGCATTGTGTCCGATAGAATATAACTTGTGTGTGTGTGTGTTTGTTCGGACTATCCGATATCGTTTATTATTTGATTCTTGTTGGTTGTATTATAATATTATGTATAATATGTAACTGTGGGCTTTTTTCGGTCATACATTATGGCGATCCACATATGGTGTGTACACACAGGAGGTACATACCTATATCTATGTCTATTTAAAATATATTCTTTGTGGAGGCGTTGTTTTTTCGCTATGCGATGGGTCATAACATTCTAAATTATTTCAAATGCACACACATACACACACACACGTCCGTAGATTCAAATCCACACGCGCTTCGTCGGTATATCATTTGCTGTCCAGTACGTAAATAAAACGTAAAATATATTCCCCATTACTCTTTACACGTCGTTTATTTAATATAAAATCAACGAAATGTACATATATGTGATTAGGATAGATACTATTATTGATAACGTGTATATATTAATATACTCCCGTAATGAACGCGCTCGTGTACGCAATAATACGTTATTATTACGATCCGTATTAATCATATAGTGACACCGTATGAATATGATTAATAATACAGCTAGCAGATCAATCACGGGAACCGGGTTAGGTATGCGCATTCAACTCGTCATTTCTTCGGTCCAAAGAGCTCGCAATAATTCAATAACTCGCACCGATAGTTAAACAGATGACTAAGGTAAAACGATTGAGTGTGAAGATGTATTATTATACCAAGCGCGATGTTTTAGTGCTTGTCGGTGTAAACACATTTGTCTCGTCTCACGCACTTCGCGGGGTTTATTCCATACGACTGTATAGCTCAAGGAAATGAGTGTCTGGTCAATGATTAAAATCTACTACTGTTTTCAAGAGTTCAATATTGTATCCGTCGTGTTCACGAAATTGTTGTTTAAAAAGAAAAAAAATATTGCGAATAAATATTAAGAACTGATTACACATCATGCGTTCACAGCTCATTTTAATCTTGACGGTCAATTCGCAGTTAACTGTAATTCCATATCTTGAATGAATCATCATAACCATAGTCCAAACAATAAATTATATGATTTTAAAGCCATAAATTATAATTTATATATTGTTATATATTTTCTCTAATTAAAAGATAATAAATTATGTGTATATTTTAGACTTGGGAATTCGTACAATTATTTATATTTTTCGGTCAACGTGTAACCGTATTTGTTTTATATTTAATTTACCACGTGTTTATTGTTTGATTTTAATATTCTCACGAAATCATAATGCAAAAAGTGTAGAAAATCGCCAACAGATATTATCATCTTATTTACACGGTGTTTTATTTATCATTGATTTTTTTTACTTATATATTACTATACGTATAGCGATTCTCAAATAAATGTGTGTTTCAGACGTTCTAGTATGAGGCTATTTGTAATTAATTAGTCAAGTGCGCTCATCAGCGCAACAACATTTGATTTTGAGACTACAGCCACCGATTGTATAACATTTTAACTGCAACTGGAATTTTTGATTCATTGCATTCGTAACGTGTGGATTCTATTTTCGCAGACTGTATTTTTATAACACAACCGTCGCGCATCACTATCGTGACCTAATACCGAAACCGTAGTTTTTCCAAACCCAATGATCATATTATCTTATCAACCTATAACTTACGGTTGCAAAAGTTCTATTATCCGAAAAGATTGCGTGGCACACCGCGGCAAAACTCTGGTGTAAGAACTATAACGTCTGCGAGGTTTTAAAATATGTAAATATTCATCGTGTACAACCGGTTTTCGTGATCGTCTTCGCTCCGCCGTGGCTATCGAGTTTGATATAGATATAGTAGATCCGTAGAAGTATATAAATATATATGCAAGTATCGCACAATCACATCGCCGCACGATGATGACACGTGGGCGAGAAAATCATGTAGATATTCATGGGCAGTGTATGATAAATTAATCGTATCAATTAGTGCACAATGTGTATCATAGATATTATTATCCATACGATATATTGTATTACTACTAAGTATACTAGTCGGCGCTATTTCTGTTCGATCGAGTCGTATGCGTTGTGCAATAGTTTATATACCTATTTATTCCAAATGATATACACACACACACACACACACACACACACATATATATATATTAGAAAGCGAAAAGACTGCCGGGCGAATAATCGATCGGGTACGACGACGTGCATATAATTATCATGCATGCGCGTATATTGTGTACAAGAATGTGAGTCATTGAGTGAAAGAAGTGCAATATGTTTAAAATAAAAAAGCACGTCTCGTATACGCAGTATCCGTGTGTCTCGTATAGTGTATAATATAATATTATAAGTAGATCGCCACTGCAGCAACGATTTGCGTGTGGGTTACACAAGATTATGGTTATACGGATGATGGCGAAATATCCTTGACGGAACTTGAGAGTATTATCATTATTATTATTACTATTATCATATTGTATAATGCGTGTGCATTTTATGTATTATTTTTGTGCGCGGGCTCCTCGATGACAATGGCGTGGCGTGGAGGTTTGTTTCAGCTATAGGGATGTCGGAGGCAGATGAGAATAACAATCGAGAAAAAGCTCCGGCGACTATTATACTAATCTTCGTGCACCGTACATTTCTGTACTGTATTTATACCGGACGAAATTATTCACATTTCGTAACTCAATCTCAATCGTCGTCCGTATTTTTTATGAATCCATCCATCTTTTTTTACTCATAAATCGTCCGATTTATGAGTAAAAAAAAAATCAAATTATTATATCATCATATGCCACTATATCATAATACCTGTTGGTATTCTCCCCGACCTCGAACGCACGCACGCCGTGTGTCTGCTGTGCGCGGAAAAGCCCATGAGTAAGACTTGTGCTCGTATATGGTATATATAGTGTATACGTGTACATTGTACAGGGTGCAACAGACAGCTACGATTTTCACTTTCGTTTAGAAATCGGTTAGTTAATCATTAATTCTGTTACACCCCGTGCACGTCCGCTGGCGTTATATTTTGTCCATATATAAATATAGCTGTACACGCGCGCTTGTGCTTACGACGTAATATATGTTTAATCTCTGAAACCTAACCCTGCAATGGGCCCACGGTTATCCAGTCTATAGTCATCGTTGTCATTCTGACGGAATATATGTATTATATTTGTTTACCCGCAGTAGTTGAGCAGTTGTAATTTGCTACGATTGTGTGCGCTGCCATCGCCGCCGGTTGTTTGTAAATAATGAGAGAAAAAAAAAAAATGTCACGTGAAGTGAAAGAATACTATACTTACGCTGGCACTGTACAGTATGTATATATTTGCGGATATTAATTCGTTATTTTAAGCAAAAATATTTTTATTTTTTTTTTCCACACGAATTGCGACATTTTTAACCGAGAACCAGAAATCCAATTGTCAATTGCGCGGCTAACCTCACGTAATAGATAGTTGAAATCCGACTGCCAGCGGAAAACGAATAATATTGGTCAGTGGTTTTTTTCCGCATTATATACGTTATTAAAACAAATGCATTTGTAGTATGCTTACGCCATAATAAGGATTTATGGAGATAAAAAATAACACCTCAACCACGTCATTGTCATAATATTATAATATTTCATATTCTAAGCTATACATATAATACGAACGTAAAATAAAAAATGGCTCTCTATCTATAATGTAGATGAAATATGCATCGGTGTTTCTACGAAAAACTACGCTCTAAACGTTCACTCTCTGCATGGTAAAATGTATGAAATTCTCATCAGTTATGCGCCTTAAACTGTTGATTTTACATTCAATATTATTTTATGTTTCATATTTATATTCTTAGCTCGTATACACCAAGTGTACATACTAGAACGTGGTATGATGGTGTTTAATAAAATATTATGATAATCGTTAATTTAATTCACGAGGTTTCCGACCAAACGAATGTTTACCTAACAATTTGTTATTTAAATTTTAAACTTTCACGATCGCGTACGTTTTCTTTTTGTCTTCGCCTCTCTCTCTCTCTCTCTCTCTCTCTCTCTCTCTCCCTCGTTCTTTCTCCTTTTTCCTTCCCTTCTCTGTTATCTTTCGAGTTATAACCCTGTAATGTGCCCTATCTTGGCCCGGAAATCCCGTCCAGACCGATACGAACTATAATTAAAATAAGAAGGCGTATACGCGATACTCTCGTCTTCTCGAATTAGGCTTATAACTACTGTTTAATTACAAGTATACAACGTAAATGACGGTGAGATTTTAAGAAACAAAAATGAAAACGTATTAGTTAATTTTATTGTTTTTTTTTTCTTATTCTATACTCCTGAATTGTTTCCCACATTTATTACAATCACGACGGGTAACTTCAGTAATTGTCCACGTTGTTATATTAAGTGTACGGAGTCGGAATGCATACCGTTCACCTGTTGGATTTGTATTCCAAGCCGATATCGTTTCGATCCATGCCACGTTATAACGATGATTTTGTGAATAACCTGTTAGTATCTGCGTTATATACGTATAAACCTACACCGATAATTATTTCGAAGGAAACCTGGTTGGGTCTATGATCTTGGTTGTAAAACAGCATAGGCATTATAATGTACCATTTTACTGACCGATAAAAAAAATGAACCGCAATAAAAATATAGTGAAAAGAAAAAAATACTCCGCGAGGCTTTCGTGAACTGAAGCAGTAGCTGAACTTTCTATCGTGAAATATTATCCTAAGAGCACGTGGCGTTGTGAATGACTGATTTACATTCTAAATTGGTACTCAAAAGTGTTCCGAAAACGTTTGACGAAAACCCGTTTAAGAGTTATTATCATATCACATATTATTACATTCATGCGCGTATACACTACATATACAGAAGAATAAGACAATTCATTGTGTCACGAAAGCGGGTATGCATAGATATTTTGAAAGCGTTTCGCATTGAATCTGACCCCGTCCTTTTCACTATATACACTATATATACTATATAAGCTCAGATTTCTTCGAAAATTTCACTCGACCCTTCGACACGGGAAATAAGATAACGCGGGATGTTGTGGGACATCATTCTTTGAAAACCATATCTGAAATAACGCGCACATTATACATAATACTTACTCGTGTGTGGTCAACTCGTTGCTGTCACCGATACCGAAAACACTAGTTTCTGCTCCCGTTAGCATCTATATACATATATATATATATATATATATGTAACGACAAAATATTTGCACTACATTATTATTAATGATAACCGTTATTTTAAATTAAGCTACACACGCCCACACGTCTTCCGTAATTGTTATTTATTCCTTTACTACTACCGCGGTATACCTAGTGTACGAATAATAAACGTTAATGAATGTTACCCTCTGGTGCAATTATATTATATATGGTTGGAAAAATGCATTCTTATTTTTTATTCCGCAGTACACCTGTATTATATTTTATAATAATTAACAATATAATATCATTTTAATACACTAATAATTTATCTGTCTACGTGATTTATCATATAGTCGGATATAGGACGTTATAGAACGTGACGTTTATTTCGAAGTATTGTTTTACATTGAAACACTCCGAGGCGATAGTATTTTATTTTCAGCGTACAACCATTGTTATTGATAGAAATTAATTACATTTTCATTCGCGTTGTTTCTGTAATCGCATTAACATAAACAATTTTAGCGAAATTCTAAAAAGCACATTAAACGTTTTTAAAACACTTCCGTTAGTCGTTTCAATAAGTATATTTCGTAATAACTACGATTTTAATCCAAGTCCATGAAAACCTTATAAAGTTTTTAGTAATCACCATGTCAACAAAAAAAAATACATCCATTGGTACTTTTATTTACGGCAGGTCTTTTAATCTTCAATTGTTTATACTTATACTTTATTCAAAATATTTTTTTTATGCAATTAGGTTGCTTTAATTATTCATCAAAAGATTGAAGGATTATTTTGGGAAAATATTAACGTTGATGTTATTGCTATCGGTATCCAGGAAGAAGTCTACGGTCATAATAACTAATAAGTATGCATTTAGAGGGGAAATATACAATATGAGAAGGCTATAAATAAGTCTGAAACATGTTATTATACATTGTTTGATGGATACGCATACGTAGGTACTTATTAAAATCCATCTAAGTACCATAATAACTTTGTAATTCCTAAGAAATTGTAAAAATGAAACTTTTGTGGCCTTTTTCTTTTTTTTAAAAACTCGTTGTAATTTAACAATATATATGCATGATGCATGTTAGATAGGTACCTGTTTATTTAACGAATTGAATAAATATTATTGTAGATATGAAAAAATATGAAAATAATTAAAAATCTACTGATATTCGTGCGTGTTACGATTATGTGAGTAGTAATATAACCAAATATAATTAATCCTTAGCCCATAAAAAATATTACGCAATATTTATATAAAAAGTAAATTACGTTTTGTGAAAGAAACAAAAACTGAATTAAAGTAAATGAAATATAGCCTCGGGCAAAACACATCAGTGTATCACTATACGATATAGACGTTTTAAGTGCTATATCATGTGTTATTATACATTGTTATTGTTATATAGAAATATATAGAATACAATTGATATAGAAAACTGGTTCAAGTCAAACACACTATATATTACATATGTGTGTATGTGTGTGTGTATGTGTGTGTGTGCGTGTATGTTATATCATTTATAAATTCCTGCAGCGGACCCATAATTGATATTGTTCGCAAAGGAAATGGACAAAGATCCAGACGATAATCGAAAACAATATTATTTATATAACTTATATACAATGTGACGACAACGTGCCCATTTATAAGGTTTCGGTAAAACATTATTGTAAACAGTGGTCTAGACGCGTGTTATTGCGGCACAGGGCTAGGCCACGCAAGCACGGCTCCAGGGTTAGAAGTATTGTGCCTTCTTTTTCTTTTCGACAAGGGTCCGGTATCGGGCATAGTTCACACGCGTTTCCAAACCTTTACGCGTCCGGGGCGCCAAAATGCCCACATAGACGGGACAGGTCAGATGATATGATGATGTAGGTTCGTCTGGAAGCGCCCACGCCCGTAATTATCGTGAAACCGAACGGCGGCAACCATGCGACGACGCACGCCCATTGTACCGTGATGCCGCCGCCAGCGTCGGAGTGTGCAGTAAACCGAACTATTGTAGCGTATAAGCCTACAAATTATAGCAAAAAGTCGTGTGCCGAAGACTAAGTATGAGACGGAACGGTGACACCGTCGCCACGGAGATACGACGGTAGAGAGAAAGAGAGAGAGAATAAACCGATGAATATAAAATATAAATATTATATACATCGATTATAGGTATATTGTTAGCGCATAATTAGATTCCGCAGTCCCGTGACAATAACAACTAGTTAGTTTTATACCGCGCTCGTGTTATGATAAGGGTCAACGAGCTCAACGGTGCGCGATGGTCCGGGTTAGAGTCGTTTCAGAGTATAGTTGGTGATAGTAGGTACATAGCAGTATATTGTATGTATAATAATATTATAGTATCGTGTCTATCGCCGGTTCCTGTTGAGTTTGTCTAATTAGACGTCGCGCGCGAGTACTCGAATACGTTATGGTACGCGAGCGTGTGTGTTCAATATAATATGAAGAACTGCAGTAGGTAGGTACATCATCGTCGTATATCATATTGTATTTACTAGGAAATGAGTGTGTCGATTTTACAGTTACTCGAACTCGCGGAACTCCGAAATAACACAATCATCGGCGGAACACAACGACCTTTCTCGCGCGCACCTAATAACCTACGCGGCGCGTATGTGCATTATTGTATTACATTATACGCGTGCACACGGATTATAAAAATTCCTATGCATGTGTTCGTTCGTCGGATAACGATGTTCGCTGCAAGATAAAAATACGAATAGGTATATTATGCACACGTATGGCTGTGTTGTGCGCGCGTACACGTCAATACAAAATATGTATCCGACCCGAAGAGAGTGTACAATAAGTATTATAAATTATCCACTGACTTATCTATGCCACCGAAACCGCTGCATTTGTATCATTCGAATTTCTGATAAACTATAGGTATAATCTCCTAGGGGAAACGCATGCGGAAAACGTAGTGCGCTACTATTTATTATCACCACAAGACGGAAAAACAACATTGAATCTTTATAATATATTTATAATATACATTTATCTATTACCGTATATGCATTATAATATAATATGGAAACACATTCATTTTGTAATCGTATTATAATATTTTTCATATATATATATCAATATCCACAATCTATAATAAGCATGTCACATTACATCCACGGATAAACTGCTTGTCGATTTCCATGTCTAACGAACAAATTATTATAGTATATGCAGTAAAACCGGCAGTCTAAAACACATCCTAAATAAGCCGAAACACTGTCTAAAATGAAATATTTATCAGGTCCTATGCGATCCCGTCGTAAAACAGATTTTATTGTATGTTGCGAGCTATTATTGTGATTCCGACGTACAGTCAGAAATCGGGTAACAACTTTTGAGAAGCTCGAATTTGCCACAAAATCAGAAAAAGAAACTCGTATTCATCCGAAAAACATTATGTGTATAATATTATGTCCTGTGTGCACTGGCTATATCGACAGCTTTTATCGGTTCGTGCTTATCATTGAGTTTTTCTCGCACGCGTATATCGCATATAACTAGATGTTATATAATAATGTATTTGTCGAACGTATCTGGAGCACGAGTGCGTTTTGTTTTAATATGCGTAGGGGTATCTATGTATTGGCACGCCCAAAGTTTACGTTTTAGCTCGTTGATAATCCTGCTGCAACGCCGTGTGGTCGTCTGTCTAGTCAAGCACATCTAAGTTTTCGAAACAATCGCCGCGCGCTCAGTCATGAGATTGTAATGCATGTCCTTCGACGGAAAAGTAAAATCACGCAGATGCGAAACATGACAATTCTATGGCGTCATAATTTGTTTTCGCCGGACAAAATTGAATTCTACGCGTCTACATAATAACACGACACACCACTATGTATACGTAATACATATATATGCACGCGTTCGTGTACCACGCAGGTATATGCGGCGCGTCTGTCGACAAAGTACAATGGGACAACGATGGTAATTACCATTATTACCATTATTATTATTATTTTTATCATATTCTTTTTTTTCTTGTTTCTTTCTTTCTACGTAATGCAAAAATAATAGCAAAATGATAATGTAATCGATTGCTTGTGTGTGTGTGTGTGTGTGTGTGTGTGTGTGTGTGTGTGTGTGTGTTCAGGGGTGAAACACAATAACTCTGAGTGGAAGGACGTACCTACGCGCGCACACACGCTCCGAGCACCGATCAACAAAACGTGCGCGGTACAAGTATAATAATAAAAGTATTGTGCCTACCCATGTCCATATTATTACACACACGCACACACACACACACACACAAAGATGACAACGGGTCCGCTCGATCCGGACGATAATGGCAGTACACGTTCAAGTCCAAGGCGACGGCAAAATAATAATAATTATAATATGTTCTTTATTTTATCAATAAAATTCGTATTATAGACTATACTTGCGTCATTATGTCGCGTGAACCCGAGCGGTGCCAATAAAATATCGTACGGCGATGTGATATACGTTATAACTACGTGATAACATAATATTATACATTATTATTATTAGTATAGCATCGATGATGACGCAACGATGATATTATTATGCCATCTCGATATTCGTATATGTTATGTAGGTTCAAGTTGTTTTACTATTTCTTTATTTTTCATCCTCGATAAAACGCTTGTATTATTATTTCATATTTTTATTACGTAGATTTGTTAGAATATACGCGCACTAGTTTGAAATATACCGATAAATGTATGTCATTTAAAGTGATTTTTTTAATGTCGTTTGGACATGTGCTTGTGTAAGAATGGTCCTATACTAGCGTATTATAATATTTAAACATTCCGTGTTGAATCTGACCACTTACCTAGTAAAACTGTTACGAACACTGGATGGTTGCAATAATACTCGTAATGCGTGCAGCTCTCGGGCCGGTTTACGAGTTTGCGGAGTGAATCATCTTTTGAAAAACCGTCAGTTCTGCGAAGTTTTGTAGTGGTGTATGAGCACAGAGCGATAGAAAAAAAAATACGCGTGTATGTGTTAGATTATAATATGTTTTAACAAAAAGGAACACATTTTATTTTTCAACGGTAGACATTTTTCAATTTGATCTAAGAAAAGAAAGAAAAAAAAGTATAAGAATGTTTGTATTCCTATATTGTACATCGTGTGTATTGGATCGGACCGTATAAATTACATATACGGTGGCGATGACAATAATACGTGCATGTATATTTCATGTACTATAAATTTGGACCGGTGTACCGACGCGAGTTTATATGTTAGAAATCACAATTTTATAATGTCGACGTACTCGAATCCGTACAACGTGACGACGGATGTATACGTATATATATAGATCTATTGATCGATATGATTTTAACCCTTGAAAAAAAAAACAGAAATAATGAACCTTGTACGATTCTAATAAATCATATACTCGTCTAAGCAGAGGTGGATTAGTAGTGTAAGCAAATTAAGCTATCATATGAGATAACAAAACGTTTTGAGGGTTGTAAAATTGTACAGACGATAATGTTCTTAAAATTGTTTTTGATATTATTGATGATTACGTTTTCGTATACACAAATAATCGCTTAATTTCATTTGTTGAAATCGGGAATAAATAGGGAAATAATATTAAAATCTTACATTATTTTAATTATATATACTCATACACTGTGGCAGCCACGATCGATCACCATTACCTATGTACAATGTTTGGAGTTGGTGAGTTTACTATTTGTGTAATCGCGGTTACTTTCTGTCTAATGTTGTAAGAAATCTTAATTTGGGTGCGGCTAATGCAATAGCGTATATAGACCTAACACGTTTCCCGATCCGTGGATTTTCGGCGTGGCATAATAAGCGATTTGTCACATTTAATTCGTACAGTTGTTGTGGTTGTACATTTTAACTTCACTTTTATAATTATGTATATGATTCGAATGGTGTCTATTTGTTGATCCGGAAGTCTGGTATATAGAACTTTTTGTGATTATATTTTATTATTATCCGGCTGGCTGTTGTGTACAATACAAACGACGTTATCACGATTCGCAGCCGTGGGAGAGTCTATTGGTTTTTTAAATCTGAAGAGCTTACCACCACCATCCGTTGCAGACGGCACGATCAACGTCAGGACACGTTACCACGTGTGACACGTGATATGTGCCCGTCTGTACTCACTAGCTGATGACTTACCCGACGACATGTAAAAATCGGATGGAAACACAATTGCCGGCGAAAATGAGATAGTAGTAATATATAATAACAAACGGATTGAACGTCGGCGGCGCGGCCGTAGCGAAAAAAGGCTCGCGAACAATGTTGCCACGTAAACGTATTAGTCAGGACGATGACGGTTTAGCTTCCGAGTCACGACTATATACTTGTATTTGCAATGTAAAATACGCATGGACGGCTTGCGCATGTGAGTCCACGAAATAGCAAGGTTCTGCCCTTGGTGCGTTTTTGTCGGATGATGTGTGGACCGGATGCGTGTTCGGCACACGCGGGCTTTTCACCGACGAATATTTTCGAATACGACGACTGCTGAGCTGTTTTGTATAAGCCTTGGTGCATTTCTGCTCGTTTCTTCGTCAGCAGTGTGTGTGTGTATGTGATAGGGCTAACGTCACGATGTTAAGTTGTATTTTTATTTTCTCGCTCTTCTCTTTTCCGCGACGGCTGCAGCACAAAACACCGTAAAAAGCTGTTTGCGCCCCGCGCAGTTTTCGTAGGCTGTGTTTCTTGTGATGGCTAGAATGAGCGTAATTGTATTCGTTTATAATAATAATTTTATTTTTCTCCTCTCCTTTCGGTCAGAGACAAAACCGCCACGTTTCGCGCGTTCTATCTAAACGCACGTACGACGTCGTAATTCGCGTGTCTCGAATGTACAATGCTCGCACACATATTACAGCTAGGTATGTGCATGTATATTGCACAGTATATCAACGACGTATGTAGAGTATGCTCTGAAAGTCCAATGTTACTCTTGATAACTTCGTATGGCAGATTGATACATTTAAATGCAGTTATATTTACAGTAATGGATAAAAACATTATCTAATTGGGTTCAAACAATATTTTTCAAAAATTAATTTTGATTTTTTTTTTTCGTATGGTTAATTTAGTTTTTTTTTATACATTTTTAAGACGAATATGTTTTTAATAATAATATTTTTAAAACCATTAAAAAAAAAAAAAAAAAAACAATACTTAAAGCAAATCAAACATTCGATTTTTTTTGAACCATATGTCGTTTAATTTGTATTTTTTACAATAACCTCATAAAATAACCATAATTTAAATGTATTCACTTATGCCACGGAGAAACTATAAGAGTGATCCGAAACTTTTGGGACACACTGTACACGTTTATATACTTGTTCTACCTACTATTACTAAGTACTATTATATATAGGTGTACTACTACAGTACTAATACTGTACGCTACGACTGCGGATAGAATATAACACGGTTGTCAATAGTTGAACGACAGCTGCAGAATAACGGTGTGTTACCGCGTTATCATCTGATCCATATAGGTAATCGTGTCGACATATTGGTAGTAGCCAGTAGGTATATACCTGTACACACGTATGCGTGTTCTTTCTCTTTTTACGTACTATATAAAATATAATAATAATGTTATAGAACTGTAGTATATGTATATATTGTAGAGCTGCACGGAAAAGTCTCTCGCCGTTTATTATGATAATAATATATAGTACAACAATAATTGTTGCAATTGCAGTTTTCCCACGCGGTTTTCCTTGTCCGTTAAAGCCCGTCAAGCAGCCGTCCATATAGAATAATATCGTAAAAATATTATTATTAATACATCTTCTCTGGTCCGCCAGTATAGGAAATCACCTGAATACTAGTTGGTTACGGAATTAAACGTAGACCGTGATAACGGCGGTGTCAGTATTACTGCAGTTTTCGTCGCCCCGCTTACACAACGCGTTGTTTTCGACAAAACGTTTGTTCGAAACAAACGTAATACATTTGAATGACATGAAAAATGCCAACGAGGACTCCTCTTTTAATTTTTAGTAGTACATTTATTTCTTTATACTTTTACATTGTTCATATTTTTATACCACTACTTGTATATCTCCTTATGTTTATGTTAACTAACTAGTATTTTATTGTATTAATGCAAGGATCAAACCATGTTCAATTAAATAAATCAATGATTTTTATACGTAGTGTGTAGGCGTAAGTTGTATAGGAAAAGTTATTTTAATAGATTATTATATTATTACTAGTAACCCCCGAGTGTGCAATGTGTGCTGTGTTCGCTGTTTCACACGTGCGCGTCGACATAATATTCTCGGATGATGTACTATATTATAATATATTATATGGTATGCAACACATCGTATAGCCACTGCAGTCTTTCGGGCAAATGGCCACGGTACACGACGACGCGCATATTGTGCACTTAATAACAATATTATGTTTATAATAGTAGTAATGTTGTATAATGTACAAACCTATTGCGGTACTTCTGGTGCGCGCGACAAAATCTGTTTAATCGTGCAGTGTCGCCCGTGAAACCAAACGAACCTGCAGCACGTGTGCACATATTATAACATGTAAGTATATGTATGCTGCTGGTCATCGACATAAGATTCTTGGGCCGATAAAATGTGTGCCGTAGGTTGTGGGTGTATACGCATGCAATAGAGAATAGAACCAATGCAATCGGATAAAACCGTGCTTTAATCCATCCATAAATCAAACATACCACCGCGCATAATAGCAGCAGCTGTGTAGTATAGTTTTGTAATAAATAATTTTCTGTTTGACATTTTCTCGTCTACACATTTCGTTATCGTTTCGTAAATGCGGTAGAAGAACTAAAAGTGAAATTCAACATTTTCGTAGTTCGACACGTTGGCGTTGATTATTCGGTGGTTTTTGAAAATCTGGAAGTTATGACACGTTGCACACGTCGTTTTATTACGGGATTTGTCAGATCTTTCCATTACACCCTGTATAATGTACATACTTTGCGATTCCGCGTTTTCAATATAAGACACAATTATGCGCAACGAGATATTTTTCTCTTTCCATACACCCGTGTTTCGGGCCACGGACAGATGAGTAGAATAATATACATCGTACGAGTCACGCGGTCGTGATAGTTTAGGTAATACATTTATATCTTCGATCCGACGTATATACATAATAGCTACAAATGTCCGATGTGCAATGATAACGTATTTACGCATACTGTATTATAATAATGTGCATTTAAATAATATATATGTATGTGTGTGTGTGTATGTATGCTGTGTATTTACGTTGATCGATGCAATCGCTAATATCGTTTAACAAATAATGTGACAGCAGAGCATAATAAGAAAACGTCAGCGCACGCCAGGACGAAAGCGGCCCACGAGAGTGTTTTTACGCGTAATGATCGTCTAACCGCTGCTGCGCGGTCGAAATAAATCCGTTTAACGACTCCAATTTCGTTTGCGCACCACTCTCGACGCAGAGATTATTTTACGTGTACACGCCACATAAAACATATAGAATATGTATACTGCTGCAGTATTTATATATAGCTAGTGTATTGTAATGACCGTTATGGTACTATGTATATGTACGAAGAACACGATTTTAGTCTCCGAGTATATATCATCCTGGCGTAATAAAGCGTAATCGTGTTTACGACCGCAAGCTGTTGCTAAAAAACCGTAATTCATTATAATTACGATTAATATTATTATTATTACTTTTCACATCTAAAACACTGCTACTGCGCCCCGTGGGTGGTAATCGCCGCACTGGCGAAAAATCCATTTATTCCACGGCTACTATTAAATATTGTCGTCTGGTCAAAACCCATCATCATGGTTATCCGGCAGGCACCGGGTAAGGGACGCAATGAACGGGTTATTCGCGTGCTTCCCTATAACAAATATTATTTAATATGAGATACTTAATGTGGTCACTCCCAGAGTGGCATATCTAGGAATTTATTGTTTCGGGGATGATCATTGATCAGATGCATGTGGTACAGATAAAGTAAATGAAATATATCACAATAACTGTAAAATAGATATTGAAAAAAAATACACCTTCTGTGATAAAATTTGATTTTTAAAATAGTATAGGTAAAGGCGTTACCTTTTTATTTATTTTATATGATTTAAGATTACTTGATCTTAGATTTATGATGGAGAGGGTTGCAGTCTCCTTATAGTCCAATTCTTCCACAGATTTGTCCCATGATTATGGTTTTCTCTTGATAATTCGCAGTAAGATTGATGTATATATCACAGTATATATATTATACATATATATATATATATATATATATAAAGTAGATTTATAATGACCGAATATGGATAATCACTATACCCATTGGCGTCTATAAAGTAACAAGGCATTCATGGAATAATTTTTTTCTTTATAGGTATATAACACCACGCGCATTGTGTCAGTTTATATAAATAGAGGTAGTGTACCTGTACGCTTTTACACGTACCTATGTATCGTACAATAGGTGGCAGCCATCATGGGTGGGTAGAAAACAGTGTGTGTGTGTGTTTGTGTGTAGCAGGAGGTGTTCTTTGTAGATGAACCAATATATTTTTGTGTGTAGCACCGTACGTGTAGACGAAGAAATCCAATAATTATTATTAAACAACATAAAACGTGAGGTACACATACTCTCTGGAATAAAGAAAAAAATAAAACCACTATTTCTAATAAAAGAACTCTCAAATCGTGTGTGTCGGTCGAGCGTTTAAAACTACCAGCTACGATGTGTCGAGTTCTACCGTATTTTTAATCGAATGCACGTAGCACAATATAGTTGATAGTGCACACAATAATATATAATATATACTATATATGTATATATATATATATATATATATATTATATATGTCCATGGATTTAACTCGTACTTCAATTACTTAAAGTTCAGACTCTCGCTCACTGATGATTTATTCTATCTCGTTATGGCTTTGTAAGTGTTAAGAGTTTCGAATCGAACGTTTACTGCTGACACGAAACTCGTATTTTCGATTCTGATCGATGCGAGGAATGTATCGATTTTATAGTTATTCTGATTTTTTCCGTGATCAAATATTCGACTGTACATAGTGAAAACGAAAATCATATACCGCATCTTGTGTGTCGAGAACTTGGGACTTTGCTTGGAACTGTTTTGCTGATGACTTATTATTGTCTTAAAATTTACACAGGATTATTACCAACAAAATAATAATAATAGAGTACTCATTTCTGTTATCACAAAATTTTTGTCATCTTAAATTCATATTAAATTACTTACCGATTTTCAATCGAAACATTATGTTTTTCATCATTCATTTCGCCTCTCTAGCACCGTGTTGTTTCACACGTATGGGTTGATTGTTATTCACTTACTTGCGTTTATTGGGATAAAATTTATAGTGACGAAGAACAGCAGTCTGCAGGTTCGACATATGATGCAAGGAAGTATCAATCGCTGGGCTGGAACGCATTAGCAACAGCATGCGATTTCTTTGTACGGTTCGTCGACTTTTCTTGAGCACGACGGCCGGATTGTCTGCGCACACATCATACCCTTCGTAATTATAATATTATGTAAAGCGGTAGCAGAGGAGAGAAAACGCACGTGTATTTGTCCGCACGGTAGGCATATTATTGTATTATAAAATTGGGCGCTGTATTATTGTTGTACATTATGTCGGTATATAATATTACTACGTGCATATGTACCTCTGTACGTTTGTGTACATGTGACGGTTTCAAAACGGAATCAGAAAAATCGTGTGTCTACTGTGGTAAGTTTTTCAAATCCGCGAAAATATTTTAACTTGCTGACTTCATGCGTTGTACTGCTATCCCTAAACCGTCTACAACTTAAGGTTAGGTGGGTGTGATTCTTAAAAGGCGGATGCACTAATGACAATGGTGGCCCACATAGATAATAATATGATGACCAAGTCATTAAATATTTACTTATTAAATATAACAAATGATTACGAAAATACAGTCTTCGAAATTTATTCCGCGATAGACGATCGGGTGGGTGCTATTACCTGTTCTTAAAGCACGAACTGAAAAATTTCAAATCGTGAGTTTTATCCCTTCAGTATTCCCGGCAGCTGGGTCATTCAGATCGTGTACCTAATATTTTACGACGATGATCTCGATTTCGATTTTTTTTTCTCCCGATAATTTGACGGCATTCTTCGTTGTGCGGTGTGCGTAGAATGTATAATATCACTTTGTTTCTCTTGTGTTGTGTATACTTGAAATTAATATTATTCATTCGGCGGCGATTCGATTTGGGGAGATAGCGCGCGCTGCGGGACGTCGAGCTCCCCGTCGAATTCCGGCGCCTGTACCGTTGCCGCTGATGCGTTGTGTAATCTTGTATACGATACTGACCAATAATGAAGGGAAAACATACGTATATATGTATATATTATACATACACTGATAGTAAGATATACCTAATATAACATGTACATAATAAATTATTATAACGATTAAATGCCGACGTGGGATCGACCAAAGTCCATCAATATCCGTCATCGGTCTTCATCTCCGCATGTTAATCATGATGTAATTATAATATCATACACTCCCGCCTGTGAACTTCCATTAACGTAGTGGATCATAATATTCATTGACATGGATCCGAATTCTAAAAAAAAATGTAACTGTGCTCAATACCGCAACATAACTGGTAACGAATAATTTGTCAATTTTGGTAAAAACAGGGTTTTCTGTGAACGTTAGATTATGATTATAGGCAAGTTGTATTCGATTTCTAATACGCGTATATCATAGCTATTTGTAAATATTGTAAATATTTCTTTCGACTATTCCATTTTATAACGATTTATCATCCAGATCGCAATCATCAGCATTTGGGACAGTATAAGAACAAATAATATATACATTTTTACCGGTTTTGGCGCCCACTTTATATTGCATTAAGATCGTAATGCCTGTTAAAACATGCGCGCGCACATTTATATACACTTATATTATTTATACTATTTTATTTTAATATATTACGTTCTGCAGCATACGTATTTAAGCGTTGTTTGTCGACCGGCTCTATGCGTTTCGTAACAACAGATTCCTTCGACTTAGGTGTGTCGTCGGCGTGGCTGCTGCTGCCGTTGCTGCGAGAGGCTGTTTACCCATTTCAGGTCATGCCGTGGTGCAGCAGCAGAGTTACCCGTAGGCAAAAAGAGGGAGAGATCTCGACGATCGTATATGTAATATTTTTATTATTATTATTATTATGTGTTATAGTACTATTATATTGTACTATTATTATGATACTATATTATATTATATACTCTGTACACAATAATTGTACGATAACGGTGTATGTGTGTGTGTGTGTGTGTGTGTGTGTGTGTGTAACAATATTTAGTTCTTATTTAGGTTTTTGTTACAACGACGGATATCACCGTCGTCTATGAATTAGAAGGGAAAAACAAAAATAAAAAATAAAAATGGGAAAAGACGGCGAGAGAACAACAAACTATAGACCACTCCGATCACCTGTGTATTATTATTATATTTATTGTTAATGAGGAATGCGCGCGTCCAACGATGCCTCCTCTACGTGATGTTCATAATATACTATATAATATATATATACAATATACATATATTATTATTACACTAATATTATACACGTTTCCGACCTACTGCAGCCCCGTGCATACGCCGCCGCCGCAGCCGCCGTTCCGGAGGATTTCGTGACTCTCCGCACCGTCCCCCACGCGCCTCCCTACCCCCGCGCCCTTACGGCGTAGGTATATACCATGTACCCAGTAACGTGCGTATGACCCGAGGTGTACGGGCACGTAACCATGTTGACCGTCTACAAGGCAAACACGACCTTAGCAAGTCTACTGCTCGTGTGTGTGTATGTGTGTGCATGTGCTCGTGTGCTCGCGTAGTGTACCCACATTATATAATATTATGTACCGAAGACAAATCTCTACGACGACGGTACATCGTTAATAAGCGTAGAAAAACCCCGTTGGCCCTTCCCCCGACCCCGCCATCACGAGTGCTTGTTTTATCCAGGCTTTTGTTTTCCGACATTTCCTTTTCGACCCCCTCCCCTCTCCCCGGACTCATGCGTTTATGTCATCGATTTTGCGAGATACCTATATACGCGTACACTGGCTGTACACGTTGTGTATACACAACACACTCGCACGTACTTTATATTATATTTGTGTATAATGCTGCTGTGCAGGTACGTTTTATAGGTATATAATAATATAATATTACCTGTATAACCTCGTATAATCGTTATGAAAACAACAATCCTGTTTATACGTATAGCGTATAGCGTATGGGCGGTCAATCATCGATTCTCGTTTCCCTGAAAAATTCGTTGGTAATGTGTGACCCGACATTTCGAGATTCTGTTAAAGAAACTGTCCAACGTTTACCGATCGTTTCTGCTTTGATACACTAGCGGCGGCGACGATTTTTATTTTTTTCAAAAAAAAATAAACTAGTTCGTCCCTCGATTTACGGTATAATACGGTATCAGCTTATAATATTATTACTATACACATAAATCATTATTGAAATGAATCGAATTGATTTCTATTTACATATACGTATTTAAAACGCACTGCAAAATAGGTAGTTATACGAACCGTAGCTCATATATTTATAATATTATTTATTATGTACATGCGAGAGAGCCGCAACAGCTATAACGCTATATCATCCGTGCACTGAGTTTCACATTTAATAATAATAACCGTTGCTCATTTGCATAAACTTATAAGGATTGCGTTGTGTAAAAGTTCAGAAACATTTCGCCTCATTCATCCACGCTCCTCCTTCACCGCTACCGGCTATATGATGAGCTTTTTAATAACAACGTCCATTCCGAAGTTAATCGCGCGTTTATAAAAAAACATTACTATGTAGGTATTGTGTATATACAATTAATCACAAAAACGATTATATATATATTATGTAGTACGGCTTTGCAGTTTGTGCGCCCGTCATTCTTTACACCTTATATTGGATTTTTCGTCGTTGAAGAGTGGGCCACCTGCGCACAGACGAATGCGTTCAACCGTTCATTTACCGCATTGTACAAGCGCGATATTAGTGAAACAATTTACATAAGCCATATAATAATAATAATAATAATAATAATAATATAATACGATTATAATATCAGTACGCGGTCAGTGATCCGACGAGTGTCTCGGAATATTATTGGTTTTCTTGTATATATATATATATATATCTGTGGACGTGCACGTCGCGCACACAATATAATAAAACGTATACGCGATACGCCACACTATCACCATTACCGCAGCTCTATGGTTGTGATGTGCATCATGATAGTACTTAATTATTATTATTGACGGGTTTTTATGGTAATATTCGCATCGGTCTTCGTGTAAACACATTATAATATTATATACACATACACTGCCGGAAGATGACGACGGTCGTTGCCGTGTTGTACACATTCGTTCGTTACATCGTTTTTGACGTCCTTCAATTAAACTTTTGTCATCGCGACTTAACAGAAATCGGCGAACGAAGAATACCTGAATACGACCCCACGCTAAAAAGAAAAAAAAATCACAACAATAATGTGAACCGCAATTGTAGATCAAATCGGCTACACTTATATCCACTAATTAATTGACAAATTTCATTGACCTGGAAGTGCTCACTAATCACTATTGTTATATAAACAAATCATTTGTCCTTTAATTTTATTTGCACTCCCGGTCTGGGGTCAATGTGCTACCACTTGCTTAAACAAAATTCAAGTCCTACGCGTAATCTCAAATGCCTCAATGGTTTATTCGAAACGGTGCACTGCACGCAGACTCTAAATTACCAACCATCAAGGAACTATCTGTAAGCTTTTAGGCTGAATACCCGTCCAAACAGTCATAGACTCCATCGTGGTCGTCCCCACGACGTCTTAAATTACTAACCATTTTGTATATATCTATTCTGTATAGATTTACTTTGTTTAACTGTTTATATACCGTATTGTGATCAGTTTTAAAAAAAGGTCGAAAAATTTTAATTTCTATAAAACTAAGTTTGTTAGGAATACTGTAACAAAAAAAAAATCGACTCCAGTGACGACGACGAATAAGGACCACGTCTGAGGGCCGGGTTTCGTGTATGTAAATATTATTGCGATCGTCGTCCTCGTGCTTACATATACAATATTATATTCAATTGATCGTTGACTTTCATACAAATTGGGTTAAGGTCTCTAAATGAAATGCCAAAGGAATTATTAGTTTGCTGTAATTATTCATATTTTAAATTAAAATTAAAAAATTGATTCTACAACAATCTTTAAATATCTTTAGTATTAAAATATGACTTTTTTATTTTTATTTTTTTCTGGGACATATATATATATATATAATATTATTTTAAATTTACAAATTTCTTATTATATTCAACTATTTTAAAAGAACTATGTCTGGTCTTTTCTTATTATTTTTATTTTAAAAATTTAATTTAATTTTTATTTTTATTTGTTTTTCTCTCTTGATTATTATTAATCCACTGTGTTTGACACAAACTAATAAGTGCTCTTACTCTACGATACGAGGTTTTTCTCAGTGTAGTGTAATATCTAGTAATATTTCACACGTATGTATACTATGTATATTTTTCTTGTACTAGAATAAAAAATTATTATTATTATTATTATTTAAAAACGTCATCGTATTACGAGTGAAAAAGTTTTATTATTCTTCAGGCGCAATACGTCTATAATATTATAATTTTTCAATATTACAGGGTGTATATCATTACCATATCGTGCGGAGAACACTATAGTTATGTTATATTATTATGATCTTTGCATGTTAGTGCACCGTTTACCAACTGCAGATCTGTTACCTAGTGTGAGCGAATCGATCGATCAAAAATATGCGTTTCGAGAACATCGTAAAAAAAATGCGTTTTATCCGCGTTATATTATTATGTACATTATATATATATATATATATATATATATGTAAGTGCGTGTACAGGGATATGCCATGAGAAAAATTCGATGGCAATGACACGTCTGTCCGGCCAAGTTCAAGGGCGTTCGGTTTCTCCTTCTCTCACTCTATCTCTCTCTCTCTCTCTCTCGTGCAAGCGCCGCGTATACGTAATATTACATTATAATAATATGCCCACCGAGCGCCGCGGATGCCGTTTCTCTTTCTCTGTCTCTGTCTCTCTCGATGTTCGCGTGTAATAATTACATAATTACCTTACGATCGGGCGCAACGCTGTTATCGTATATTATGATAATAATGATAAAAAAAAAAAAAAAAAAAACTGATGGCGGCGCAAACGCGATTTTACGTTGTTGTTTTTTATTATTAATATATAGTTGGGTACACGTATAAATTACGTATATATACGTGGTAGAATTAACGTTATATTATATAATTACCACTGTACTTTTTTCCCCACCCCTCCCCTCTTCCCCATTAACCGTTTACTCTGTCCGCTCAAACCGTTTCCTCGTATAGTAATAATTAACAGCACGCCGCGAAAACGTATTCTCATCGCTCGGCTGCGCCAGTAAACAACTGCGACAGTAGTTTCAAGAAAAAACGCGTTTACATATATTGCACTATGGTATGATACTCGAATCGAGATGATGGTATATATAATATTATAATTTACGAATAATAAAAATAATGTATACATAATAACTACTCATCATATATATATATATATATATATAAGTATATATTATTATAATGTATTCACGTGCGCGATTCAGACGCCGCCGTTCATTAAAAACTATTTCTCTTTATGCTGTAACAAAAATACAATATAAATTATATTATATATTTTCAAAAGTTTTCCCATCGCAGTGAAATATGTAAAACGAGAATAGTACATGTATAATATTATATACTACATACATATGTACGTACAGAGAACTTATCCGTTACGGTATTTTAATAAACCGTAAATTTATTCAAACGCAAACGCATGTATAATGCATAAATTCGAAATGCTTGAAACAGATGATCTTCTTTTCTACATATGATGGTTTTGATGTTTCATGTTCGCAATTATTATTGGGCATAAATATTATTTTATGTGGGATTAATATAATACGTCCAACCGTCATATCATACCATAGTATGAGCGCTATCCGAAGCGAAAAGTGGAAGGGTGGAGGGACTGTACATTTTACTTCGATACACGGGTAATATTCTGTTATAATATATTCAATAGATACCTAATAATATTCATTCGCATGATACGAGTTTTCGTTGTACTATATGCGAAAAGTCATCATTCCGTCCGAAATATCTATCAGTGGAATAAGGCGATTTTTCATCCCATACCTTTTTCATATTTTTATTATATTTATATGTTCAAAGTATATTTTAGACACACAATTATTTTTTATATTTTGCCGTACTTCTCGATGCCAAAATTCCAACGAAATTGAATGGATAAAACAAATTAAATACTCGAACACAAAGAAAAATACAAAACGGAACCCTGCTATTATATGTGAAAGCAAATCTAAGTTGCATTATATAGTAGGTACCACATGACAAATATTATACACTAGAAAAACTCTGTTCCCTATATGTTTTCCAGAAGGAACCGGTGTGTTTGTGTGTGTGTGTATGAGTTCATTTTAATTCGTATTATTCGACTTTATATATAGTCGAATAATACGATTATATATATGTATATATATATATACATGTGTGTATCGAAATGTTGCAGAAAATGAACTGTTCGTGAAATACTGAAATTGTTACACGAAAATGAAGAAATATAAATGAAAAATAATGCTTATCATTCCCTAATAGCTAGGACGACGAAAATGCATGTGTTAGAATATTCGTGTCACTATACCTACCTCTTTCAGTATTAGAAAATGATCCGTTTTTATATTATATTTTTTTTTTGATCGTAAATCGTACATGATCACTTTTTTTTCATTCTACGCGAATCATTATAATTATTTCATAAATAAAAATTCATTGACACTAATTATAATGAGATATTATGCATAGGTATTTATCAACATTTAAAAACGTAGGTGAACTGAACCGAATTAATTATACTAGAATTACATCAATAACATTTATAATTTATTATTCTTGCATATCAGCTTGCTTAGTTATATTATATAGCTAAAGTTATTAATTTTTTTTTTAGTATATTTAAATAGTTATAGTATTGTGTTGTTGGTCGTATAATGATGATACGCGTAATACCGTCAGTCGTCACGTTGATGAAAGTGCCGTGGCGTAGTAATTATATATCATCTGGAAATAATCTTTGATATAGGAAAACAGTTGAACGATTTGAAATGTGTGATGAAACCGTGAGCTGTAGATTTGGAATATGACAGTGCGGTGCTTTATTAACAATCGACTTAAAGTATGAATACATTATACATGTAGTCGCAAAACCGGTTTATTTTGTGCTGCGCGCATAATTTATATCTGCGTTTGTGTACATGCAATACTTTTATAATATCCCTTTCACTAATCGTCTATAAACATAAAATGTGTAACCGACTACTTATATAGGTACCTATATTGTGTACGTAAAATATTATACAATACACAGCGCTCGTGTCGTACATACATCACTTATCATATTAATAACAAGGATTAATGTCATAGGTTTATTATAATGTGTATATGCTACCCAATCGGCTATTAACGGTGAGAGGGTAAAACGTCGTAGGTGAGTGTGTGGTCAAGTTAAGCACATAATGACCTTATCTGATGACGCGTGGCTAATGGCCAAGAGAAAAAAATATTTATTTTTCCAGGTCAAATCATTAATGGAATATTTTTTATTTTTTTTTTAGGATAAAGAAAAGTTTGCAGACAACCCTCAAAGAGCGCAACCGCCGAATTGTTCCCAATTTTAACGTAAGTCCAATGCCCTGTTATAATTATAATATATTATTATATTTTATTTCATTTTATAATAAAACGGGTTCTGTGGCAGTGTGGCTCAAAGTACAGTAGTAAATATAGGTGGATTATAACAGTAAGAAATTAAATACTAGTGATGTGCACAACTTAATGAAAACTATCGAATTATTCATAAATTAACAAATGATTTGATAGTATTATCGACTATCGGTTTATTATTGAACTACCCCTTCCCCCTTGTAGATCTAAATTATTCTATTCATTCGAATAGCATCCGATGGTTCAATAAAAACTATTGACCACTTCGATGGTTAACATTCAGTCTCCCAACCATTCATGGAATGATTTTTCGATAGTTTTACTTAAACTATCAAATGTAATCGATATTCAAAACTATTCAGTTATGCCCATCGCTTGCAGATAAATAATATTATTAGAAAAAGGGGGGATGAATAATCATTAGCAATGCGCCTGAACATAATCGGTTTATCGTGGAAATAATTGGTAGTAGCAAAATATGTTATGTAAGTTTTATACTTCTATGTTTGTTATATACTATCACGCCGTACGTATGTCAAGTTGTGTGCGTGTATCACGTCGATACCACGAGGGAAAGTTTGAAAATATTTTCTCGAGATTAGTAATTATATTATACGACGTGTTATGCTTAATGGGTGCCGGTTAATGCATTATAGCGAGTTATTATATATATATACCACGCGTATTATAACCATATTATATATGTGTACAATAATTAACCCCGTTTGTTGTTTGGCAACTGCAGCAGTCCGCGGGCAGACGATGACGTTTTGTCCCGCAGCGCCACCGCCGTAAGCGTTTGGTTAAACCGTATTGCTGGGCACTGAACTCTACTCACGTACAAAGTACACCGCGGCCTATAATAAATTAATAAAAATACGTTTTTGAAAAACAAGCCCATCCACGTAGTCGACACTATTTAATTTTTATTTAATTGAATATCGAAAAGATTACCGGTCCTCACTGAGAAAAACTCGTGTGGAGGCCCAGTGTGTTATCTTAGATTACATTTAATTATTTTCATATTGTTTTAGATAAGTATTACATTTTTATGTAAAGGCAAATAAGGAGTTTTTCATAAATAATTTCAGTAATATTACATAAAATATTAAGTTTTAAATGCATCATAATATTCGTATCAGAGTCAGTGGGTAATTATTCTTTTTTGAAAATGAGTAACGGTGTACGTATTAACCATATCACTGGACATCAAGTTAAATATCTGCGTTAAATATATTCTATGTATACGTTATTATGCCGTTATGCGAACGAATCCATATTATTGGGTATCGTTACGTATATTTCAGACCGGGATATGCGTATCTATTTATAAAATGTATTTGTAAACGCATCATGGGTTTTGTGTGCACCAAATCAAATACTGTTTACAACCCTCCGGATTATAATGATTAATAGCGGTGCACGTAATAGTTTTATACATTATTATTATAATATGTGGAGTCGTTCGAAGGGGGTTGCCAAGGAAAATCGGAATGCGTTTTTCCTATTCCGGCTGTTGGAATGCGTGCGTATCAGATACTAATAAACGGCGAATTGCAGTACGTGTAAACGCTCGCCACCGCCTTCATTCATTCGCGTTTACGGAGTGATCCGATTGTAAATATTATATTATTATTATATAATCATTATCATTATTATCATCTTGTACGTCTCGACGCATTATTGTAGAATTCGGAGTGTTTTTTGTGTCATTAGTTTTACACGCTACACCGATGTCTAGAAGTGAAAAAATTAAAACAAAATATTAGTATCCACGGCTATTGCACGTTATATGCATATTATATTATCATATGTATACGTGTGACAAAACGTGAGTAGTTGTATATTATTATTATTATTATTATTATTATTATTATTATTTATCACTGCATACGTGTGATATTGTATTATTGATCGTTCGACAAGTGTATGTTGGCAACATAGTATATATGTATGCAGAATGTAAATGTTGAGCTCTTGTTTCGTAATTTTTCGATCACTCATTTAAAATGAATACGTACACGGTATATTATATTCGTCGTATTATAGGATCGACGGACAGAGTTTAAATAGCGTCTATTTTCGAATAACAAAACAGTATTTATTGGCGTATCGAGTCACAACTGATTTGATGCATTTATACACATTGCACATAGTATTGAGCAAGATATTTTTCATTATTATTAATATGTATTATGTTAATTGTTTCATTAATTATGCGCTCTACCACCTACACCACGACCAATGTACAGTTATTTTTAAGGTACTGCGGTTATATATATTAACAATATACGTTATAGACGCGCGTACTATTGTATATATAAGTACGTACATTTAACCGTGCGCGTTTCCGAGAGTTTTAGCGTCGTTTTGCAACACCATCTATATATGTGTATATAATATATACTTTGAAACCATGAGAATAATAGTGAAAATCATAAGGAGTCAGAATTCGTCGAATGTACATCACTGGGCCATAAATAATATAAATGTGTATCCAATTAAAACTTACAAGACCGCATTCGCGAAAGTATGTAATAAATATACGTATTTATGCACTTTGTTGTGAAGTTCGAATTTCGATTTCAATTTTTGGCATCGTCGAGATGAATTTTCCCGTCATCGTTACGTTGCACTAAAATGTGTGTGTATATTATAAGGGAGACGTATTATTACATTTTTAAGTGAAAATATTTCGTCGTTGGTCATAATCCGGCTTTTGATTAATACGATAAAGTCGCGATATTACCGCGGTTGGTATGGTTGCAGTGACAGCGGTCGGACGTAAGAAACAAAGGAAATGGACAAACTTGCGTGCGTGTGTATATATATATATATATATATATATATACACCGTGACAGTAATGTTTAATAACTGACCCGTATAATGACCACGCGTATAATGTCACAAATCACGTGTATATAATATTATAAGCTCTCGTGTGCATCGTACAGCCGACGTCCGTGCGGCGGATTATTGTTATCGGGGTTTAGTCTTCTTAGATATTATATACATGTTTATAAAAGTCATCCGCGGCAGGGATCGGCGAGAATATAATATAAAGTTTTGAGAGTACAAAAATGTGTATAATCAAATCCGATTAAAATATTACTGCGGCGTTACAGCAATATTATATATCTATATTCATATATATATATATATATATATATATATACTATATATTCTACATATAGTCTAATAATAATAATATTCGACTGAATATAATACAGTCAGATGTTATTGCACCCGGGTTCAACGTACGACGTGTGTGTGTGTGTGTGTGTGTGTGTGTATGTGTGTGTGTCATGCCTAGGGGTTAATGAGAGACTTTGTTGTGGTACGAGCCAGACTCACACACACACACACACACTCGCGCTCATACGAACGGATCACCGGTGCAAGAACGTCATCAGTAGACGATTTCTATGTACCTACCTACTATCCGTACATAGGGTGGCCGTACACTATAGGTGCGATCCCATCTCACCGCCACAGTTTCTATTCACTTCTCTTGTGTCCATTATTATTATTATCATTATTATTATTATTATTATTATTATTATTATTATTATTATTATTCCCCTACAATCCCAACTATTGTGATGCGAGATAGAAGCTGTGCACAGGACGTGACAAGGTCCGAGAATAACGACCGAGTGTATATTATGTACCTACGTCGCATGTACGTCGCATTATGATGATATTATACTTGTATATTACAACGCGGTATTATGAGTTCATGACGATGAAAAAGTATACCTACCTACATAATATTATTATACACATTGTGGTTCAAACGTGCTTCACAGGTGTACTGCTGCAGTTGTAAGTACAACCCCGAGGAATCCGTCTTTATACAATGATTTTTTTTTTCATATTAAAGTAATACAGACATAATACTGTACGTTATTCGTATGAGTTGTATACCATAATATAATATCATGATTTTCAGACTCGCGATCCTTTCAAAGCTACGCGCACACCGCCGTAGTATAATACGTTTCAAAACCGAAATTCTACGGTCTCGTACGATTTATCAGATTTACTGTTATGTATAGGTAGGTATATATAGTATGCATATTATACTGCTGTAAAATTACCCTCGTTTTGTACATCACGCGGTATATTTTTTCATTCAAAGTTGCTCAATATATTATTATCAAGGGATATTTTCATCTTAAATACGCATCACAATGTTATGTTTTATACAATTTTTAATGTATTAAATAAAATATTACCACAATACACCATAGTATGCAATAATTATTTATCCGACCGTGATAATAATAATAATACTAGCTTAATTAATATAAAAACTTTTAATTACCATATTAATTATTAAAGAAAAAATATGAGAAAGGTTTTAATAAGACATTTATTTTAGTGTTTAAAGTTTGATGAGTTAAAATTGTAAACACGCGTATTTTAAATGGAAAAAAAAACTATTTTTACCGTAAGCTATTTTATTTTTTTTATTTTACCGCGTTTATTCTCACGTTTTAGTTAAAACTCGTTTCGTATTTTAAGCAAAATTATGTATATAATAGCTGGTAGCATCGCAGAGTATGTATGTACATATAATATATAGTAGTATATTTATGTATATATGTATGTATGTATTAATGTATGAATGTTTACAAATTATTTTTACAGTTCCAAAAAGAGCATGTCTGTTTAACCTACTCACGGATAGGTATAACAACGACCTTACAGGTGTATCAGCAGGTACTCTATAGAATATTGGTCATATTGTCTGGAGCCAAAGATTTTACACACGGCTGGATGACGAGCGATTTGAAATGGCCTTTATACGTTTACGGGTTTCCCATTTATCATCATGAACCTTTTTCGGTCTGAATGTCCAACCCTCACCACATAATATTGTACCGCAGTGTATACAAAATAATATTTCAATGACTCAAATGGTTTCAAGATTACCTGCTATTCTGGTGCTACAATGCCTGTTGATATGTACGTGCTCAACAATTGGTAATAAAACTAATTGTACCGTATAGAAAACATAACGATGAAAGAATAACAAAGCATGGTGTTTTAGTTAGAAATAAAATGGAATTGGTACCTGTGGAAGTATACACTATACGCCTAACTGTAATAAAAAAAACCAAATTTTTGTACGATGCGTTTACCCACCATTATATTTAAAAACCTGAAAAATATTTTAATCTGATTATGCATGTAACAATTATTACAATACAGTTGATCGAGATAAAGAATTGTGTAATATTAACAAAACTAGTAAAACTGGTCTTAATAACGTTGAATCAGAAAATCGTTTGGAATTCATTCAATATTTTGAAACTTGTTGTGACGGTATACATATATATATATATATATATATATATATGTATATATGTATATATGTATTATGTTTCTTAATTCATAATACTTTAACACATCGAGATAAGCTGTTGCGATTAGGAGAAAAGATTTAAAAAATCTGTAAATAACTGTCAACATTTTATCGTGCCCACGAGCACCAGTGACTATACCACACATTTCTTTTTGTCTTTTTTTTTATAACTATACCAGAATAATAAGATTTATTATTTCGATCCTATATCCTCACGTATATATGGTTTAAATATTAAATGCAATCAGATGATGCCATAAAATGGAATATTCGTGACCGTGAAACACGGCTTAACCAAGTACGGTCGGATCATAAATTCGTGAACAGTGCGTATCATCCTTATTATTATAATAATATCACGCACGCGGATTACGAGTGTTTTAATTTCATCGTAATTTGATAATTAATCAACATTATATTTTCCGGTGCCGTACACTATATTATTATTAATACACTGCGTTTTTAACGCGCGTCGCGCTCTCGTGTATCGGACGTAGGTACACAACGGTAAGTACTGTAATGATCGAAAATCAACCTTTTAGGTGCGAGGGCGATAAAGCGGCAGCCTTCGCGGAACGCGTGCCAACTATATAACGACTTGATTGGAACGTCATCGAGTGTGCCTGTATATCGTAAATTCGAAGGACATGATCGTCGTTGTGGGCAGAAGGCGTGAAAATTAGTGCACACGAATCGACTTGTAAACTTCTGTATCTGGACATCTGGTACACGACGTATACCTATATACTCGATGACGACAAAGCGTGTATTCGTCATTTGACCGACGTCGTCGTCTCGACGTATCCGTGTCATCACAATAAACCTGTGAAAGTATTCGAAGCCGTCTGAAAAGATATAGTACCTACCTCTATCATACCGACGTATCGGTTAGTCGTAAAATAATGCGCAGTGTATTGCAGGTTAACGTGCTACTTATAAGATTGCATTCGCGCCCATTGTTATTATTATTGCGCCGAAACGGCACTTGAAACGGAAATGGAAAAATCACTTTTAGAACTACACACGCTATATACTTTCAACTCACCTTTTCCCCGAGATGTCACCCCGCGGGTTCTCTCCATCGCTGTAAGTCCGTTTCGACACTTTTTGATAGCTGCTGGGCGTCATTGTCGTATACAAGCATTATAATTTACTTGCCTATACACTTTATAGCGCTATCGAGTGCACTGTACACACACGTCACTGGCAGCTATGATATTAGTCACATATACACGCTCGAGATATCGTTTACTGCAGTTCGAGGTTATGCAACGTTTTCGTTAAACACGAGGAATGTGTAACGAACGCGACCTATAATAATAATAATAATAACAATACTATATGGTAATGGTAAAATATGTGCTCCGCCCGCGGCCGCACAACGAATTATACCATTATGTGTCAAGGAATTCGTCAGCAGCAATCTCGTTATTACATTAAATTATAATATTATTAGTATATTAGTGTCTTTTTTTTTTTAAAAACATAGGAATCTTGTGGTCGACGACTATATATATAATTGTACCTCATTTCGTGTTATTGGGAATAATCTACACCGTAATAATACGTGAATAATATATGCGGACAGTAGTTGTTGCTACTGCTGTCGTGTATAGACGAACCGAAAACAAATCGAAGAAACGCACGAGGAGTAGTGTTGTATATAATAGCTCTGTGTACACCTACCCACACGGTAGTCGCTACCACATTATTATAATATTATAATGCAATATTCTCAGAACACGAATTTGATAATACATTCATTATTATCATTATTGTTATTATTGTGATTTCCTACGATACGATATTGAAAATGAAAAGCGACCGAGTACAGTCTATGTAGAATCATAAATAGTAATAATAATATAAACGTATTAATATTTTGATGTTGTCTGTCTGACTGTCCCAGGGTGGGAGTGTACCCCACGCGTATCACTGTTGGCTTATACAACTGGGTTTTTAAATGTTGGCCTTGAAAGGTGCAACCGGTTACGGGACAAACAAACAAATTACTTTCGGTCATTTCGTTTTTTCTATCTTCGGGTTTATAATATATTTTTATTTTTTATTATGCACACGAATAACATGACGTCTGGTAATAATACTCTATTAACAATCGGCAAGGTTTTATGTCATAAGGTGGATTTTTATGGGTATTTATCGCAATACAACAGTATTGTGAAGAAAACCCGTTTTTTGGTCGAACGTATGTGGTATGTGACCCGAGCGGCAGCAGTCCCCCACGCGTTGATTTTGGTCAAAAGTGAAATCAATTGATATTCATATTGGAGAGGCAATGGACCAAATGTTTTAATATTGTAAAAATATCGTAACCGCAGTCGCATTTCGTTACCTACAGAACTTATATTGCGTATTATATTATTATTCGTGCGACGAGACGATAAGATCAAAAGTGTGACGTTAGAAAGGGTTGACAAAAAATGTGATTACGACGTATGTATATGGATGTACATGAACTTATGACGAATATGTTAAAGCGGAAAGTTGTGTGACCATTTTTCGTATATGAAAATGTTCTCGGGATCCGACGACGCGCGGCGTTACGAAAACCATTGAATCGTGTCGGAATTCGGATTAAAATTATTGAACTATGATATCACGATGTCCTAATATTTGTCGAAGGTCGTTATTAACTATATTATAATATATATATATATAGAGGTTTACGCAGTGTTTATTATTAATATCGAACGTGCGTTCGTAAATTCGTTGATATATTATTATATTAATAAATCGACCTCAATAAATTAGCACCGTGAGATGGTTATTAATTTTTGTGTATTGGCGCTATGTCGCTATGTGTGTGTGTGTGTGTGTGTGTGTGTGTGTGTGTGTATGTGTGTATGTGTGTGTGTGCGTAATCAAAAATTAGCAAATGTTCGCATGTGGTACTACATCTGACAATATTATTATTATAACGAACAAGAAAATGTATGAAAAATACCCGACTATTGTGTGCGGTCTACAAAGACACGCTCACGTACCTATCTATTTATATACGTAAACACTGTGGATAAATTTAAGGGGATTGCAATCCATGATTTTCTGTCTCTAGCTATCACACGTGCAGCATAGGAATTTAGACGTTCTTTATTTCCAACGTACCAAATGATTAATTAATGCGATAAGAATTTTGATAACCGACTTAAATCCGTCGTTGAGCCTACTTTACATCGACTTCCCCACTCTTTTCATTTAGATAGAATTAAACAAATTGGAAACATAAAATGGACAAAAGTTTATTTTTTTGGTATGTTAAGTATAACATTTAAAAAGTGAAAGTCGATGTAAAGAATACTTCATAACGAATTAAAATCAGTTTTAAAAATTCTTATAGCATTAATTCATCGATCGATACGTTAGAAATAGATAACGTCGGAATTCCTATATTCCACGTGAGATGGACAGATACAGAAGATCATGGCTCACAATCCCCTTAATAACAAGTGCACGTACGTGTATTATTACCTATTATTATTATTATTATTATTATTATTATTATTATTATTATTATTATATAGTTATTATACACAACGAAATGAAATTATATTTGTATAAATTGACGTCGTATGACTTTATATAATATG
Source organism: Chaitophorus viminalis (assembly GCA_025469195.1). Lineage (NCBI taxonomy): Eukaryota > Metazoa > Arthropoda > Insecta > Hemiptera > Aphididae > Chaitophorus > Chaitophorus viminalis. Next base: position 149,800 of record JAIPRK010000309.1, read on the forward strand.
TTATGTCAGTCGAAATCGCAATATTATTAGCATGATATACTTGTGGCTGTAGGGTGTACAAATCCGATTGATATTTTTTATTTTCTCATCCGCCACGGGCTTACTATAATGTATTGGATCCGCGAAAATGTTGTAGTGTATATAACCCGATATTATTATAATTATTACCGCTATGCATGTTTGTTTTGCGTAACAAGTCGATTATAGTTGCGAATATTATACCCGCGCGTGCTCGCGTACGTGTAAAATACTTGACACCTGTATAATAATAATAATAATAGTAGGTAAACGGCACGTACTTATACTTGCACACTTGTACATACCTGCAAATATTCCATGTTACACCGCTGTAACAAAAATCGAATTTAATCCTTATAACCCTTCTCATCGCGATTCATCGCGTTCGCCTTTCCCGCGCGCCGCTTGTGCAATACTTGTTTTTATCAAGCAATCAACATGCGAATACGCGAATACGTAGTATATTATTTCGCGCGACGTTATGACATCTACGTGAAATCTCAACAAGTGTTCTTTCACCTTATTCGATTCCGGGATCGTGTGTAGGATATTCAACGACTATTATAATATTATGACTAGGTCTGGGAACTTGAAGCTCTGTAAACGTACTTTAAAAAGTGCACTCAGAGTTTTATTTAACAACTCTGGTATGAATGTGATACGAAACTGAATAGAATAAAAAATAATATTTAGTTTAACATTACTATTATTCGATAGCATATTATAAAATGTGATGGTTTGGTCTGTTTATGTATAAAATCACTAAAGTGTGTAAAAATCTGAAAATAATATTTCAAATTCTAACATTGGATCAAAAAACCTATGGAAAATGACGTCAAAATAAAAACTCGGATTTCTACCAAAAGTACATGCAGTTGATTCGTTGCAATACGTGTGGCATACAGGAAAAATGCAAAGTGCATTGAAATACCAGTTCTAGTTAAAACTACCTATGTGTACTAAACTGTTGGAACGATCGTTGCAACCTATGTAAATATTATACAACACACGCTGTTTATTGTTGACCACATTGTAATGATATAATATCTCGAGATACTTACCGTTGTACTTTATATGCATTCAGATACGTTATTATATTATATGTTTAGTATATTATTAACTATATTATAATTAGTATTGAAAGTAAATATTTTTTGCCAACACCGTTCGTATACGCGCCGGTATAGTAGTTTGTGTGAAGTATACCCGGGACTATTACCGCCATAGTCGCTATCCGTCACTATCGAAACAAATATACGACAATAATTCTATGAAAACCACCAGTCATTGTTTGTAACTAATAGGAAACGCATAGGATAAATAATGTTGTGTATAGTAATACGATAAAACCCGTGTAGTCATCGATTGACCTTACCCTTGTTGTTCATACACACATTACACTACTGTACCGCATACGCTAGCACGTATGGTTTCGTTGTAGTGTTGTAATAAATAACATTATTATAATTCACTAATTGACGTGTCACTTTGAACACGTACTATGTTATGCGTACAATCCGCTTGTTAGACCTTATATCGCCGTAGTTAGGACGACTGTTGCAATTATCGAATTTGCACTGTTGGCGAGTTGATTTCCGAGACCTACGTGTATTAGTTGATACACGGCTATTAAGACGTATGTAGAAGTTGCGAATTCTTCTTATTGTTGGTGTAATAAATGTATATAATAATATATTATTGTATAATATTCAGCATATCAGCGTAACCCAATAAGAGACACCATGAGGAAATTGACTGACAAGTCTTATAAAAATGTTCTTTATTTAGTTTTTTTATATTTTGAAAATCATTCAATTTTTATTTGTTAATTATTTACAGTATTATATTATAACTTATGAGAAAAACGATTTATACAAAAAAAAAATCAATTAGGTAAAAACACATTATTTTTAAAAGCTTATATCTGGTAATGATATTACCAGTATATATACCTAAAATATTGTCATTACTTTTTTCAAAAAAAATTGTTTTTCTCGGTTCCTCTTAGATTTTCTAGTCCCATTGCATTTAATATATTTTTTGAACTGATATAGTGTTTTTGTTAATCGCCGAGAGACTTTGATTCTAAATTTTCCGCCACCAATTTTGGCCTAGATGAAATGTAATCAATAGCAATAGGGAATCAACTCGTACATACCTCTTGATAACCCGGTAATCAATTCAACGGTATTGGTGTAGGTAAACAGGTACCCAGAACTCAACTCGTATGCAGCCCGAATTCGAAAATCGACCATCGTCGGTATTTGTACCTACCTCAAGATTTCGCGAAAAAAACATTTACCAAACTATATATACCTATACGTATGCTCTCGTCCAACGAGAACGACTACATAATAATATTATATCGATCGATCTTTCGACAGTGGCATGTACATTCCGTTAATGTTTCCGCAAGAATTTGGCGCTGCTGTCAGATATAATATGCTATATAGATCAGTGCTTTTAACCGCTACACGTTTGTGCTAGATTTGCGAGGACATAACTAGAGAGTATACATATATAACCAACAATCACGTGTTTAGTCTCCGGCACTCTAAAAAGAGAACAACATCACACTCTTAATTCTTATATACCTGTAAAAAAGTGGGATTCATAATAATAATAATGTGTCCCTGTGTTAGACAGCTGTAGCAGTTACACGAACTCGTTGGGCTCACATTATTGTTGTGCATGCCGCTCGCTAACCGGGTTTGGTCATTTTTCATCGTGGTTGACAATGATCCGATGAGCTATTACGTGCCATCATATAGCAAAGTGGAGTTATCGAAAAGTGAATCGGAATGGAATCGTCGTGATGATGGTACCGGATGTAGGAATACACTATATATATATATATCATATACGAATAACGCACTGGAGGTCATCGACACCGGTAGACTAAGAATCGGAGCATATATTATGTACCTACGTACTTTATACATGTAAAATCGATCCCGAATTATTTAAAAGTCAAAATAAGTGCACCCGCAGGATTCGTGGAAATTGTAGATTTAATTTTAGAAATCGTATAATATGGATAATATATAGGATGCGATTGAATTATTATTGTGCACGGATCGTCTTAGATTTCTCGCTCACCGTACTAGACGTTGCGCAAACGTTGCTGACAAACGCGTCGCGCGAAAAAATAACACTACAATACGCCTCTAACCGTGGTTCGATAAATATCGTGAGTACATTACCCGAGTCGCCTTCGACTTGATTTACGTTAATTTCAAATATCCATACACACACATTGCTCCTATATTATGTCGTATTTATAGGTACACGGTGGCGGCATTATTTATTCATGAACGCTATTGTCTGCGAATCAAACCGTACGCGTACGATTTCTTTGCCGGTCTCTTGTTATCCCGCAATGCACAATACATCAAGTGTAGAATAGTAAATAATTTGATAACGCTAATTGTAAGATTCGAGCGTACCCAATGACGTGGTATCTTTTAGTTAGGACTGAAATATTATTACGAAATTAACAATAATATTTGAAGACATCCCAACGATGCAGTGTGTGTGTGTGAAAAACGTATAATCCACATTGAAATGCTTGATTCGTAATATTATAATATTTTGTAAACATGTACACTATATTATATTTTATGAAGTAATGGATCGAGCCTGGAAAAGATTGAAGGGAAAAAGAGCCGCGGGAGAACACCGTTACGCTGGATTGATTAAATCAAAACAATCACTGCAGGCTATCCCCTGGAGGACGCCATTAGGTTGACAGAAAATCGCCTGCGCTGGAAAGATATTGTTGCCAACTTAAAATGAAGGGTTATCTAAATTCCGTATTTGGAGTATGGATTTAAGGAGAAGATACACACTTTATTATATTGACAACAACGCGATGCATTTATGTATCAACACTGCGCTTCACGTGTGTATAGGTACGTGGAAATAAAAAAAACAAATACAATTGTTATTTTCAAGAATACCATTTAATTTAAAATGCTATCAAACCGTGCATTACGGAACAGAATACATACCAACTATACTATATTATTTTACTATTTAGCTAGTCAACAGCCTCTTAAGTAGCCACAATTGTATATTGGTATAAAATACGATGTTTTCGTCGATTAAAATCAACAAAACAATGCACGACGTAATTAATCACACATTTATACCCACACGATGTTTTTGGATGCGACTACATTGTACAATGTACATATTATATTATATTAGGCTGTAGGTAATACGTATATTTCGTTTCCCTCGGTAAAAATTAATGTTCTGCTGACGATATCGTGAAACAGAAAGCCCGTAATTGTATCAACCGCTTGTCTAGGTTTTTCGCGTCTTTTCGTATAGCGTGTGGGTCACACTCATCAATCGTGTTGTTGTATTGCTGTCGGTTTGCGGTCACGGGCGCAAAAAAAAAACCCTCGGACTGTATCCCCGTAGAAACCTAATTCCGATAATATTCTACAACCGCGAATGTATACTGGCGGTGACGGTGCAGGAAATAAGTCATCAGCCATAGTTGTACCTTGTACAAATACGATGTATTACTTTTTAGTTTTAACAAGTTTTGCTCGACAATGGCTTATTTATATTATAATATACTATAATAATACATTGAGTTAGAAATAAATAAATGAATAATAGGGAACATGTCAAAATAAATAATGCGAAAAGGATAAGTAATTCGTTACTGTATGACCCAGGTTTATGAAAGATTTTAAGTTGCTAGAAAACCTATATGTTTATAAAGTACTGTATCGGTCGAAGAACGGATATCGAAAATATTGAAAAACAATATTTGAACTTTGAACATTTTTTTGAAATTTAGACATTTTTTCTTAGTTTTTTCAAAATATTGTACTCTTACCTTTGTAACCCGGGCACCATCCAATTATCGTTATGTTTGTGATGTGTTGACCACAAATATATTTACTATACATCTGATAAAACTCAGGATAAAAATACATATGATTTTTCCTCCCCTCGCAACGTGTACACACGTCTTGGAGGTTCTTCGTCACCGTGTTCGTGTTTGGCAGAAAGAGAAAATCGTTTCGCTTTTCTTTTTTTTTTTTTTTTTTATCAAACCCATAGGACGCGTATCTCGAACACATATGCATGTCGAGCTCGTAATTATAATAATATGCGTTCGGTGCGTAGTATCCGATGTCGCAGGGCAAAAACGGTTAATATTAATAATATCGTACATTATCGTACGTGGACCTGTAGCGAGAACAATATTATCAATACAATACGTACAGCTGGAGACGCGAGTACGGCCATATTATTGCAATACACGTACGTTTCTTACACCCGGAGAAATGTAAACGATATCAAGATCTGGTTGTATTACACCTGGTGCGTTTTGTAACACTGTTTTTATGAATATATTATACTCGTATATTACATAGGTGTATAATAATACATACACGCGGGGACGACCACTCCGGAGGACGTGCATTAAACATGTATATGTACTACACACACGCGTGCACATTACAATATTATCAAGGTAAACGAGAACGCCTCCGGCCGCATGCTGAAAAATCCAATGTACCTCAAATTTCATACGTATTTACCTGCGGTTCAATATTACACCATATTATGTTAAAATATTAAAGTCAATGCTAGTCGCTCGTCGACGAGTTGAAAAGTTTAAGTCAAGTTTAGCGTATAGTTTTATTAAGTTACTTTCAACTATCATAGTATATAATAGTTATTTAAAGAGCCCTTTTTTTACTATGATATCCACAAACTAAACCAGTCGAAATTTTTCCAACCTTCTAATCAATTGATCATTTTTATAATCATGATAATTTCATTTTGTTTTTTCAATAAACCTGGAATTAAAAATAAAAATAATTGGATTTTAATTGTGAAATTATTGAATAGATACAACTCCTGGATTTCAATAGGAATAAAAATAACGTACATAAAATATATAGACATATTGTTATATGTATCGTAATAATATTGTTCAGTGAGTGATAAAAGTAGGTAACTAACTTTTAACTCTTAACAAGTTTATAAAAAAGAGAAGTAACTTTTAACTCTAAACTCGACCTTTATTTCTCTACATTAAATGCACTTAATGACTTACAATTATTATTAGTTACTTGCCCAGCCTTGATTATAATGTGGTACGATGTTGTTGCTGCTGTGTTCGGGCGTTTCCGCTTATCGCGAGACCCCAGCAATTATTGTAAATAATTGTAACACTGGGTTTTTTTTCGCCAGAAACCTTTTGAGTTATTATTATAGTTTCACCGACTTTCCGAGTTATATTATTCCACTTGCGCAGTAAACACGATTTTAAACACGCATCCGCGCACAAGACAAACTTTACCGTCTCGTCAACGACCGCACGTTGTGTTTGTTTTATACGACGTATAATTAAACCTAGTCATTATTTTTTTTTCCATCCCCGTAATTAAAACAATTTAATAAAACTCTGTCCCGCGAACTAACCAACATCCAACGGACCGTTTTTCGACGATGACCCGGATAAATGTTCAACTTTCCGTCATCGTGCAGATTGTGCAAACTTTGAATATTCAAACAATGCGCATTGTACACATAATATGGTATATCGTCAACAACGCGCGCGTCATAAAGGGATCGCGAGATTATGGGTCTAATGCCTCGAAGTTTCCTTAAATGCATTAAAACTTATTTTCTCGTTTCGCCTTTTGTACACGTACAACACTAGTGCTTCGCCTTTCACTAAATTTTAATTTTAAGAACTTAATTTTTTGCTTGATTCTCCGCCCTACCGTAAAACCACATATACCACCAACACTTCCGTCTCTCTTTCACTCTTTTTGTTCAAACGCAAATCATTACTAAACTGTTGTCTACCGGCGAAACGTGTTCATTTTTCTTTTATTCGCGAATTGGGGCAAAGTCCTATTTATGCACCATATTATATGTATATGTAATATGTATACATAATATGTACAATACAAATTGGTGACATAATGTACGGTCTACGCGCGCGCAATCATATTCGAAACGCGTACAATACTGTCTGAAGAATTATTATTATAATAGCTGCATAGACATGTGCGAATCTATTATATTTCCGTCCGATTGTTTTTTGGACAATATGATATATTATTTACAGGGTTTTTTTATTATTATTATGCACCAACGTTATTATATCATAGCTATTTCTGTGTGTACACCGCGCTGATGCCCTTGCAAAAACTTGGACAAAACGTTCGTCGCGGTCGCTGGTGTATATATTGATCGTTATGGAATTTTGTCCTAACGCGAGCATTACACTGCAGGGGACCTGTACTGTACACACATATATAAAACCGTATTAATAAATATAAAAGTGTATTAACGATAGACTTTATAGAAAACGATTCTATCGCGTTCCCCGCCGCACACAGATAATAGTATAAAATATAAGTACTATATTATTGGCGAACGTCGACTTCTATTGCTGCGCTCTCCCATAATGCGGCTCAATCATTATCAAGAGCAATGTGCAATGTATAATAATAATAATAAATGTATATATATATATGTATAATGTGTGATATACTGATATGTAAGTATATACGCGTCCATAACCATCATTAAAATATAAGACGATGATTTTATCGTCATTTCGATAACTCTCTTAAAATTAATTTCGCCGTTTCGTCTTCGGTGTTTTTAATGTGCCATAGCACAAACACACACGATAAAACGTACGAGGATATATCGACCACTTAATCCGCACAAAAAAGAGAGACTGACAGTTGTTCAATCTCCATTTGGAATTACCGGACGTTTCCGAAAAGAACTCGTCCATCAAACGTAACGGCTGCAATGAGATTACGCGCACGTTGCCAACGCGTTAATCATCCGCAGAATCAACTGTAGAACCGTATACACGTATATAATAATAATAAATTAATATAAATACTTTAACGTATTACAATAAAATATTATACAATGAAACAGACACTACCAGCGGCAGCCGATGCAAACGTATATTATATCCGCCGTAGGCGTAAATCGATCTTGAGGCTACCTCGGGGGATCGTAGGGCAGAGGAAATAGGGAGGAGGGATCTAGTAGGTTTTCGGGTTTGACGAATGATAATACGTATAAGAAAAAAAAATTACAAAACACAAAATGATAAATCTTAACTCCGCCGCCGCGCTCGTGGGGTCACCACCATACACGACCGTCGCCGAAGGGCACCCGAGAGTTCACGGCCGCCGCCGAATTATATACGTATGTATTATACATCTAGGTTTGATTTTTTTTCTCCTTTTCTCGACGATCGCTCGCGGGCCGAATTCCGTGGAAAAAATTCGTCAGGTGGCCGCGGCTCGCTATTTGTCTATAACATACTATTGCTGCGTGTAAGCTCCTCTCTCGCCACGTGTACAGGGACCCTTGAATTTATCTAATTTATTTATTTTATACCTTGATATTGTGTTGTTGATGATCACCGGGTAAGAACAGTTGGCATGAACCAGCGACGACCGCTTTCACCTTAACGCGCGTGAGACGGTCCGCCCTCCCCACGTGTTTGTCACCGAATCCGCGAGGTATACACGATCTCAGAACAAACCGATACGGGGCTTTATAACTAGGGGCTACCAACCGGTGGACACGTCTGTTATTCATACTCTAACGGTCTCGTAATAGTATATGCGTATAGTTGCACTAAACCTGAACTGCTGAACTCCAAATATTAAATATTTCGTTTAAATAATAGCTAAAAAAAATATATATAATTTTTCACGTCGAGACACGATTATTTCTGATGTTGTGAAAAATGCGCATTACAAGTCATTAAGTGGACTGCAGGAATTTCGGTAAATTTCATTACCTCCGTGGTAATCAGTTGGTGACCTCGTGTATACTGTTTGCGTATGTATACCTATACCGAAGTGCTGGTAACGTATAGGCGCGTTGTTATTATAATAATACGATTACAATACGTAACGCTATACTGCTGCGATTGGTCACGTATACGAAACAATTTACCAGTCTAGACGTAGTAGTGCACGGTAGTACGTATATGATAATATTATAATATTATATATTGTATGTACAGTGCACACGCACCTGCAGCGAATACTTCTATGCGACACTATATTTATGTTATTATTACAATATTATTATCATATTATAATACGCCGTACTGCGTACGTGGCTATAGGTATGGTGTAGCGGGAAATCCGGAGGGAATTGACGCATAATGGGGAAAACTGGTGAGTGTAGGTCCGTCGCGGGTGTAATGAAATTTATCGCCGCAAACAACAACAGGGCCGAAGGGCAATGATAATGATACGATAGCGGTAACGTGTTCGACTGATTTGGCTCGTGAAGGTCGTATTGTGATCCGTCAAGCAATCCAACACCGTAAACTGTCGCACAATGATTTTAGATTCTGATTGGAGTGATGGAATATATAGGTTTTACAATGATGTGTGTGTTTTTTTTTTTTTTTTGTGTCTGACGACACATTTTTTGGTAGTAAAAATGCTTCGATTTTCTTAAACAGCAACTTTTCTGAAAGAAAAGTAAATGTAGATGGTACTTGGGTAAGTCAAGAATCAAAGTATTTCAATATTTTTCAGAAGCCTCCAAAAAAAAATCATAAAAAAATTACGAAAAAACTTGAAATGTTTACCAAAATTTTATATTGGCGTTTTCTATACATGGTTAAGTTTTCAAAGTATTTTGACATATTTCGACTTATAGACGATTTAAATTTTCGATTTTTCTTAGTTTTTTTCTTAAAAAATATTGATAAAAAAATTTGGCTGTCCGAAAACTCTTGAACATTTAATACATGGCTTATAATAAGTTATCCTTATCACAACTAAAAAAAATGGGAAATCGTTTTTCTCAAATTTTTTTAATAAGCCCATAAAGTTCAAATTTGTGTAAACTATGTTTAAATCGCAATAATTTGCAAGTTATTTTGTAGTTGAAAATTCATAAAAATTTTCTGTTTATACTCAAGGTTCAAAATTTCAACCGTACTTTAAGAAAAAAATTTTATGACCATTTGAAATTTAAAACTAAGACGATTTTAAATATTTGTAACTTGAAATTTTTACCAGCTGTTAAAATTGGCATATCCTTTAAGTCATATTTTTTCAAAATATTATATTGATTTTTAAGCTACTTATAGGCATTTGAAATATACAATTTTTTTACATTTTTATTTTTTTTTTTTTTTGTAATTGTTGAGAAAAAAAAAAAAATTTGGCCGGTACAAAATACTTGAAAATTGAATAGAATATTCCAGATTGGTTGTTTTTACTGTCATTTCAAAATCATTCAAATCCTCATTATTTATAATTTAAATTTTAATAACATTATTTATTTGAAAAGCAAATATTGACATTATATTTCAATTTAAGTATAACATAGTATATTATAATATACCTATTCGAGATTGACATATCATCTCCATTTCAGAATCATTATTTGTATACAATGATACCTATCATTGCATTCAAATTTAACAAATCCATTGTAATGACCTACCTACAAACGAAGTACACTCCACCCCCAACTGTACAGCATAGTGAGGCCCATCCGGTTCTTTTTTATTTTTCTCCTGATTTTCCGACTACAGTATAATAATACCATAATACCCATACTATGGTACTTATAATTTATACACTTTACCCACTTGAAAACGTATCAGGAATCGAAACCGATTACGGGTGTAATGTTTTTGCATATTGCGACCGAGCCCCCGTGGACTTGATAGTATAATAATACCTACATCGTACCGCTTATAATATTGGTTGTATTGTGTAAATGTGCATTTCCGCATTAAATTCGCTGCCGTCCTATTTAAGGGGATTGTAAACCATGATCTTCTATCTCTGTCCATCACACGCGAAACATAGGAATTTAGACGTTTTCTATTTCAAACATATCGATCGATGAATCAATACGATAAGAACTTTGGCATAACTGATTTGAATTCGTTGTAAGGTTTCATGTAGATCGATATTTTCTCATTTTTTTAACTTTGTACTTAACATATGTAAAGATTAACTTTCGTCCATTTTTATACTTCCAATTTGTTCAATTCTATTTTGTGAAATTTTGGGTGTTAAAATAAAAAAGTGAAAAATTCGATCTAAAGTAGACTTGACGATAATTTAAATCATTTTTCAAAATGCTTATCTTATCGCATCAAATGATCGATTGGTACGTTGGAAATGGAAAACATCTATATTCCTATGTTTCACGTATGGTAGACAGAGACAGAAAATCATAGCTTACAGTACACCGTATATTCCTTCTGCGTGCGGACCGTAAGTCGCCAACACTTTTTACGTTCAACGCACATTGCATTGCCATCATAGGTATATTAACCGCACTTTGGTCGCAATATTTTTTGGAGACCTATTACGACGCGAAATGATTTACGTACACGCTGTGTATGCAGTTGGCTGCATTGGAAGACTCTTCTCTTTGTAATACTTCGTGTATTAGGCTGGGTAGTTACCAGCTGCGTTCCACGGAAACTTTGTACCCCGAACAGCGTTTAAGCCAATGAACGCATGTGTATAGTGTTTTAAACGTTGTTTAACCGTATATATATATATATATATCATGAAATCAAATAGTTTACAAACTATATGAGCTGCTGCTGCTGCTGCTGCTGCTATACAACATTTGCTAGACGAAAACTAATGGACCGAGTTTGATCACGATATATTTATCTGTTTAACATTATTATTATTATTATTATAGCGAAAATTTAAGACTTGTTACACGAAATACAGCGGTCATGTGTTGAACCTTGCCGAGTTTAATAAAATGGTTTTAAATAAAAAAAAAAAAAAAGCGATTAATGTAATATTTTTAAAATTATAATATTTTATTATATTTTACCGTACGATCAGCTTTTTTTGCCAACCACACGCATGTTATGTAATATTATTACTTAGGTAATTGCTATTAACTTATTACATCGCTTACTTCAGCTGCAGTGCGACGTAATTATGTCATGGTTTATCGGTTATACAATATAATGATCATAATATTACCACCATTGAGTCATTCAATACATTAATTTATAAAATATTATCGTCTTTATTTTAGTTTTGTTTCAATTATAATAATATTCCCATGCAGCTATAGGCATACAGCATATAATATCTTACATAACATTGTTAACATTTCTTCTACCTTAATTTAAACGAACCATGCATTTGAATAATATGTGATACAATATTAATAATATCAGGGACTCGTGATTCATCAAACCGTTAATCGTAGGTGTACTAATATATAATATCGAAATGCGATAAATCCAGTCGTAATATTATTCTCAAAACGTACATAAATTAATATTTGTATTTGTTTGTGATTTTTATTTCGGTTCTAGGTTGAGATACTTTTTAATTGTAATTTTTAGGTATGCAGCTTATAATATTTATACAAAATCATGTATGTACTGCGCGATTGTACATTTTCGTTTTGATTTCAATGGTATTAATGTTTTACGCTGAATTCAATTATTGGTGCTAACTGCTAACTATATTTATTGACATTTTTGGAGTACTATACGTACCGTATTATAGTTACAATGATTAATTTAGTTTGATTTATTTACGATTTTTAAAAATCATCCTGAAAACTGTCATAATTTTAAGTGCTATGCATTCGTAAAATATAGAAATTGTTGTCATGACTTCATTATAACTCAATATCCGTTGGCTTCTGTCTCCGACGTGATTTCAACCTTGGTTGAACAGATAAGAAGAAAATAATATCTAAATTATTGTGTATGCATATACTTTTGTGTTACGAAACACTATAGGTACATAATTGCACCAGGCTGTCGCCGTGTTCTAAGCCATAAATAATTTTGACAAATTATTGAAATTCGCCAGTTTTCAGCTCCGTAAATGTGTTTATTATGCAGTCTTTTCACAGCGATGATGACACCAGACAATTTCTAGTCCGTCTAAAGTCTAAAGAATCGCATAATGATGAACACTGAACGGTCGTTAGTCATTAGCGACATACTATACATATTATTATTACGTGCCTCAATGATATCAGTTTCAATAATACTTCAACTGCGGTTTAAAAGCAAATTAAAATACTACCTTTATAATAAATAGTTTCGGCCTAGTTTAAACGAAATTAAAACACAGAACAAGATCCTGTTCGAGTGTTTAGAAATACGTTATAATAATGTGAGCTTTTTATCTTTTTTAGAATTCGCTTGAATAAATAATACACGTTATCGAAAAACTTTCGAATGAAATCCTAGTACTATCTTTGAAATAGATTATCGTCGACACACAATGTACAAATATATTACATGTGTATACTTAAACATGATCGTGGGAAAAAAGTATATTATTGTAATACTTTTTTCTGATGACGTTGGAAATTAGAAATATGATAAATGAAGTGCTTATATATAATATTGTTTGATTAACTTTATGATATCGGAAAGAAATCACGGTTTACTATTCGAATCGTGGTTCAGCGATGTATGAAAAGTAGATACTTGTCCATTTACAAATCGTGATGAGAAATACTAACACTCGTACAACGATCAATAGCCCAAAAACGTATGTTGTTTTGTTGTATCTCATCGAAACTTGGATGGATAGCTTTCTATTCAGGTTAGACTATTTGTTGACTATCCGAAGTAAATTAAAAGTTTATATTCATATTATTATTAAATTTATGGTTACTAAGGAAATCATATTTTCAATCAGTTTTTGATCGGTTCGGTTTGAAAAAAATTATTATTTTTTAGGCGAAGTCAATATTTTCATTGAAATACCTATAGACATCATTGTTTGTAGTTCTGGTCCTGGTCCACCATTGTAATACCACTTTGTTTCTATATCGACGAAACTGTAGTTCTTTAAAAAGAAAACTGCGATTATACCAAGGCGAAATCATATATGTTATCCTTTTTTTTTGTGAGTATGACACCTCATTCCCACCCCACTCCCCTAACTCGGTGTTTGTTGACTTTTTATTAATAATTTTTTAACCAAGTAAATTATCAATGCAATCAAGTAAATTAATATTAATATATATTCATCTAATATTTTATAACTGTTGCTTAGTATTGTTGTAAGTAGGGATATTATAGCCGATAGAATATGCAAAATAAATAAATAAGTATATTAATAATAATATATAAACGGTTGTAAAGCTCTATAAATCATATTTGCATTAATTATTCATATACTCACGCAACCTAACCACGATGACGCGTCTACTAATATACGTGGTATACGTAAGTTCACGATATACAGAAGTGACCCGTAGAAAATTGACCATAGAACAGTGGTGTTCAAGTTAGGTCAAAGTCGTGTCGGACACTTTATTCATAATATTAGGTATATGTTGTAGTAGAAGTGAGAACTAGTATATAAACACAGTGATTACTATGTAATTTTTCATAATAATTTAAAATATTGTAATTTATACATTCATATTTTTAAGCAAAAACGTTTTTTAAGCTATAAAGAATCTATGTTTTCATATGTATCAAAACATTATAATTTATTTATCACCAGTTCTTTAACCGATCAATGAAGTACATTCCGCCTGACAATACAGTACAAATAAAATTATTTTACTCGTCATTTATTAAATTAATGAATCATCGCAGATCGTTATGCGATTTATTTCAAACGCATCGTTTAATCATTGTGTTATCTGGTTTTGAAAATTGTATAAATTGCTTTCGTTATCATCACAATTTCATATATTATTTATAATCGTGTTCGTATAAAACGAGCAGTGGAAAACTACTATAAATGCATTTCAGATATTTGGCGAGAGCCGAGAGTTGTGTAGTTACCTGTGTCACTGTGTATACCTTTTTAAAGAAACTTACCAAAGGCAAAAAAATAGTAGTTTTATTGTTTTGCGTTGTGCAGATTTCTTTTTACTCTCCACATAGTTCATCAACTGTGGGTAATATATGTATACTCTTTTAGACGTACGAATAACGCCTTTCACTGGTTTCATGGTGTTTGTTCATATAAGTATTACAATATTATTGAACGTCAAAACCTAAGTACACAGGTACAAATTTACTGTTTTTCAAATCCCATGACTGGCCGTCAACCGAGAAAATGCTCAAATACGAATTTTATTATTCAATTATTCTACACTATTTGGAATTTATAAAATTATAATAATAATGGTTATAGGTAAAAGTTTTATTGGTGGTTATAGCATAATTATATACTATATAGTTATATATTTTACTGATGTGTCACTGAAATATTCCCTGAGGAATAAGGAATAGGTAACCCAAAAAGTATTTATTTACCTCTTGGGAAATTTTCTTAAAAAAAAAAGTTAAATTAAGAATTTTAGTTTTATTTAATTAGTATGTTTATGTTGTTCATTTCATTTATAAGTAAAAATGTATTTAATAAGTTTATTCTAATTTTTACAACATTTTTCAACATAAAATAGTATTGGATATTGCATTTATTGTTTTCTTTTTTTTTTAATCATTATTATAGTTGTAAAAATATTAATTAAAAACTGTCCATCAAAAGTTTTCTCCTTATACCTATTTTCTTATAATATATGAGTATTTTTGTTATTCGGATAACTTAAAATTATAAGTTAATTACTTTGAAACATATTATAAGCCGTATTTAAAGAGAATGTATAATATTCTATATGAATTCCTGGTCTTAAGGGCATTCTGGTAAATTTTCCAAAACTTAAGTCCCAAGAATTTGCACATTACTATAAAAATTATTTTAAATAAATAGCTTGATATCTATATGCGTGTGGTGAATTATTATTGCTGTGTTATATAATAATAGGGTATATTTTAATTTTACACAAATAGTATTGTGTTTGCTTGCGTCCGCCTATTCGTCACATTCCAAGACGTATTTTAATTAGTTTTTTTTTGTCTTGGTTGAAGGACGCGTTCTCGGTTTGTTTAAAGAAGAAAAAAAATGGACAAAAAACCGACAAATTAGACAGTGATAATAATTAATGATGGTATATAATATATTGTTGCGAGTACGCGCGTAACGCGCATCAGAGACTAAAATTCGGATATTATAATCGGATTATACGTGCGGTTAAGGTTGCCCAACGTCCTGAATTTGTTTTTTTTTTTTTTAATTTTATCAATTTATTACATTGTTTTTCATATTTAAATATGTATTTAATGTTAATTTATATTATATACTGTACGTTGAATTATGGGTGAATTGAATAACTAAGTGGCTAAGTAATATAAATAACGTAAAATGTATGAGATAGGTACTTGTTATAATTATCATTATATTATATTATTCTGTTGGTTGCAGTATTTTTATTAAGCTATGTATACACAGTGGCGTAACCATTGATGGGGGTGGGTCATAACCCACCATTGACCGTACTATTTATACATATAATCATAAATAAATTGCCATAATAGTTTTTTTTTCTTTTTCTTTTTTAATTTTATAGAAATTTTTATTTTTATTTTTTTGAGGGTTTTGCTCCCAATACTCTCCTCACACACCAAATTCTTGTTACGCTATTGGAACTAGAATAAAATATGAATAAAATCATCCTGCATTCCAAAATTTGAAAGAGTTGGCCACTCTACGCGCGATACCCATAACTTGATTTGATATGGCCTGCTTGAACGTGTGCATTGTGTGTTCGCAGGTGGTGATATGGTAATAGAATAGCGACCGCGTAAATCTGTCTGATTACGGGGACTACGGGGACATGTCTACGACGAGCGGCGGTGACACGACCACTGCTGATACGCCAGCGCAAGACAACTCGGTAACTACCGTGTACAACGACGGCGACAGGACAGCCGTCAACCACCGTGCGTCCACACCGCCGTCCTCTTCGTACGCCGATAGCGGTCTGGACATGTCCAACACCGAATCGACCGCCGGCGACGCTAAACTCATCATAGACGTGCCCGACTTTTCCAGAGGTGAGAGAAAACGCTATAACAATATTAATTATTGGGCACCGTACGTACACTATTGTACGCGTGGACGCGAGGTTTTCTTAGGACATTTTATTGGGAGGGAGGGGAATATGAAAATGTATTAAAAAGTAATCCATGGGGACCTCCCAACCGTCTTTTTTTCATAAAAATAACATACATTATATTATAACGTAGTATTTTCTTACAAAATTATATCAATTTTTCTTGTTTTTGGGATATATGAGTATGTACATCAAGTACGTACTCCATACTTCAGTCATTGCAAGTTCCTCAAATCAGAGTTTTCAGTCGTTTCATGTATGAAAATTTTGGATAATGATACAAGTCAAATAAATTTTTATCGATTCTATTAAATTCTTTAATTTTAATTATCATTAAATTTCAGTTAAATAGGAAAGTCTATATTATTATCTAAAAAAAGGTAATGGGGGATCTATGCCTTCTCCTTTCTCCATGAGAACGCCCTTGACTTGGACGTTATAATATACGAGTATATGCATATCATGTAGGTATCGAATATCGCTTGTAACCGTTGAGTTCAAGTTTATTTTGGAAAATATCGCGAAATATCTGCGTCTATAAATAATTTTTGGGGCTTATACCAACAAAGCAAAATGAATAGACATAAATGAAAAACTCAGGTTGATAGATATTAAAATAACCAATAGGTACACTTGACCTTAAGCAACTTAAAGTGCAAATGTCATTAATTTTACTTTTATTTTCTATAGAAATGGAAACTCCTCGCGCTGGCATTGACAACCCGAGCTTTGAGACTGATAAAACTGACGTACCAAAACCACTAGCTAACGGGCATAATGGCACAGTTAATCAAGAAAATGGTAGGCTTGAAAAGGATAAAATGGCTGAAGCTGTAAACTTAGAATTAATCAATATGAAACCGTTCGCTAAAAGCGCAAACGGCATGGGAAATGGTGTGCCCACAAAGAAAAAAGAAACCGCCGTTAATATGAATGATACGTATGACGATTATTTCATCCCTGTGAACGAACACAAAAAATACATGAGGTTCGTGTTTTAACATATTTTTTGTAAAAGTTAAGTTTAAATTTATATTGATTTTATTTATGCAATTTTATGAATAATCTCAGGGGCGGAGAAAAGTTGTATGTAACCAAAGACAAACGGGATATGAATCAATCCAGAAAACCATTTATGTGCTGGGTATTCGGCTTAGTTTTATTGGCTGCTGCTGTTATAATTGCGATTTTAGCCTCCAGTGAGTATAACCAATATTGATGTTGTAAAATGTCTGACTCTAATTTTTTGCAGCCGGTTTTATATTCAATAACGATGCAGCAGTGGAGAGTCGCAATTTTGGGGAAAATGAGAAACTAGCTGGGTTTGGTAATCACCTTCATACACATTCTTCCTCGGTCAGCCCACCTCCTAGTATAGATAATTCAGGTCCATTCAGTCCACCGACTACCGATATGTCGGGGTTGTATGTACCTAGAACTTTACAAGGAGAGATTGTTATTGACAATATGGAATTTACGCCAGGAATGTCTAATAAATCTAATCCAGAATTTCAGTCGTTAGCTAGATCAATCGAGAGTGAAGTAATAATTCACTCATTAATTCATTTTATAGAACAAATTACGATCGTATAATAACAATAAAACCGTGTTTTCAGCTTAAAACTGCTATATTTAAAGAACAAACACTAAACGGTGCTTCGGATGGAATACACGTAAAAGTCATTGAGTTTTCGTAAGTATTAATAACCATTTGCAATTAAAAATTATGTATAATCTAAATATGTAATAACACTTCATAGTTCCGGGAGCGTTGTGGCCAAGTATAGAATTGGCTGGGAATACAAAGATGATAGTGAACCGCAGGATCTCATTGATGCCGAAACTCTTAAAACCCGATTAGATTCTTATTTACGAGAGTATAATGGATTTTTATACAATTATAGAATTCCTATCCATAGACTGCGTTCAGACCGTAAGTATACATCGACAACAAATGCATAGATCAATTATAACGTCATTATTTTTATAGCTGTTATGGATAAGTGCAAAACCGAAAACGGAAAATGTTCCCATTTCTGTTCTTATGATTATACAAGTTTAGATTTCATTTGTTCATGTCCATCTGAACTTATTCTAAGTGAGAACATGAAAGACTGCAAGCGAATTGGTAAATGTATAGATATAACTCAACATTTAGTCAAATTATATTAATTATTTATTCTTATTTAGAACATAATAATGCTATGGATGATGATGACGACAATTTTGATGAAAAGCCATTTGATTACTTTTCTGAAAATGTATCATCATCGAGTTCGGAACCCGAGCCAAGTTCAGAACCTGGATTAAAAGCTGAACCAGAACCCAGTTCAGAACCTGAAGTAAAGGTAGAACCAGTGCCCAACTCAGAACCAGATGTTCAAACAGAACCTGAAGTAAAATCGGAACCTGAGCTAATTTCGGAGCCCGAATCAAAAGCCGAACCAGAACCCGAAACAAATGCTGAAACAGCGTCTAATCCAGAACCAACTAAAACTGAACCAGAATCTAATTCAGAGCCCGAAGTAAAAACCGCACCAGAACCAAGTTCAGAATATGGAGAAGAAGCTGAACCGATCCCTAATATAACGCCTGAATTTAAAGCACAACCAGAATCTAGTCCGGAACCTGAGCCTAAAACAGAACCAGAGCCAAGTTCAATGCCTACACTCGTAGTAGAACCAGAACCTAGTTCTGAACCAAAATCTATTTCAGAACCAGAACCTAGTTCAGAACCAACACCTCACTTAAAACCAGAACCTAATACTAATGTAGAGCCCGAACCAAGTTCAGAACCTTCAGCTAAGGTAGAACCAGAACCTAGTTCAGAACATGTGGATAAGACAGAACTTAAACCTAGTACAGAGCCTGCAGCTAAGACAGAACCAAAACCTAACTCAGAACCTGCTGTTAATGCAGAACCTGAACCTAGTTCAGAACCTGTGATTAAGGTGGAACCAGAACCTAAATCAGAACCTGCTGCTAATGCAGAACCTGAACCTAGTTTAGAACCTGTGACTAAGGTGGAACCAGAACCAAGTTCAGAACCTGCATCTAAGGCAGAACCTGAACCTAGTTCAGCACCTGAAGTTATACCAAGTTCTGTATCTGAAAGTAAACCCGAACCAGAGCCCAGCGCAGAACCAAATTCTAAATCAAATCCAATAGACATCTATGAATCACTGTCGGATGTTGATGTAAGCTCTGAATTAGATACTGCTGATCAAAATAACAATGCACCAGTAAGTTCTTCCACAGAAAAATCAATTTTGAATGTAGATCAAACTGATAGAGAAGCAAAATCTCATTCAGAAGAAGTTTTTAATCATGAAATAAAACCAGAAGTCACTTTTAGTGTATCAACAGAGTCTGAATTTGAAACAAAAACTGAATCCATGTCCGTAGAAGACTCTAAACCGAAAGAACCGAATGACTCATTGGGAAATGTTAATTTTAATGCTCCCGAAGAATCTTCCACGTTACCAACAATAACTGAGAACTGGTTAACAACTACAGTATCTAGTAGCATTCAAGGCATACCAAAATTGCCTAGTGATTTAGAAGTCACTGAAAAAGAAAATGGAGCTATAGAGGAAGAAATAAAAACTGAAAATACCACTCCTTTGAACTCTGAACAAACCGAATTGAAATCTGAATCCAGCACTCTTATGGGTATTGCACAAACTGAATTGAAATCTGGAAATAAATATACGGATACGATGCCAGAATCTAACAACACAAATTCATTTCAGTCCGTAACTGAACTTCCAAAACAATCTATTTCCGATAACTTAAAAGATATGCCTAGTATAATCACTGAAGCAACAATGGATGTAAGTTCAACTAGCATGGAACATATGAGTTCCTCTACTGAAGAATTAGAAAATATTTCAGTAGAACACGTTACGGAATACACAATACCTTCAACTGTGAAACAAATAATGCCGATTAAGAAAGAAGAAGAACCTCAAAGTTCAGGTGATATGATTAAATTATCATTAAAGTCATCAGGTAAAGAGCATTCGGATGATTTGACATCTTTAGACAAAAATAACCTACCCGACCCTACTAAAAAGTTACAGTCATTAACAGCACTAGAAGAACAGGTCGTTAATTTACCTGTTATTGATGTTACATCATCGACACCGAGTATTATTGATAATATGAGTGAAAATAGCTCTGTTGACGAGCACGACTCATTAGATCAAATTATGGCACATGTTGGTGAACAAAACGTCGCGGATATTGTTGGTGAAGATGAAAAATCAAGTGCTTTAGATCTGTACCAGAAACCTGAATTGAAGAAAAAAGATAAAAAAACGTCTAAAAATCCTGATTTATATGTAACCGACACAGGATATACAAAGAGGAATAAGACAAAATCAGAAAAAGAAAACAAAAAGAATAGTAAACCTGATTTCATGGACATTATGCCGGAAATGATGACCTTAGACAAATGTGAAGAAGGCCAATTTCAATGTGTAAACAGTACGACCAAAGACGGATCATATTGTATAAAAATTTCGTCAAGATGTGACACAAACAAAGATTGCATTGATAATTCCGATGAATACGATTGTGCTGAAAATGCCTGTTCCGGAAATTTCCAGGTAATAGTTTGTTTCAAAATATGGTTCATATTATCATTTTAATATAATATTATTTCCGAGTTAATCAATGTTGTTATTATGATTAGTGTAAAAGCGGAGAATGTTTACAAAGAAATTTGGTCTGCAATAATATTATGGATTGTGAAGACGGAAGCGACGAGCAAATCTGTGGTTAGTATTTTAACAAGTTGTAGTATAATATAATATTTCACAATATTTATTCGTCAAGTATCAACATCACAATAATTCACAATATTATTACTACGTGTCCGATGGTTTTTCACGATTGCTTGATTTGCGTATATTAGATTCGTGGAAGTGCAACGATGACGAGAAACAGTGTTCGAATGGTCAATGTTTACCGGCGTCCTATTTCTGCGATGGCAAAGCTGACTGCAACGACCATTCCGATGAACTCCAATGCAACAGTAATATATTTACATAACCACACCAATACAATCAATTTTATAATATCATCACGTTATACGAAAACTTTTGCTCGTCTTAGGTACTTGTGACGGGTATAAATGTGCCGATGGTTACTGCATATCGAGTGCATTGCAGTGCAACGGTGTGAATGATTGCACTGGCGGCGAAGATGAACAAAAATGTGGTACGTATTTATAGAAATAGGTTTGAAACGCAATGATAATATCCTACAGATACAATGCAAATAAATGGCATAAGTTAAAATACAAATAAGTATATAAAACACAACGTTGATATTAAAAATAAAACCGATACATCGCAACTTGAGGAGTTTAACCGAAGACTTTTTAATATATCATCAAATATAAATAATTTTCAAACCACCTGCGGTGGGAATTTTTGGTTTAAAAAAAAATAAAAATAAACATTTCCAATATATATAATATGTATCTTAATTCTCTATATCCAGCACATAAGCATGTTTAAAATAAATAAATAAATAAATCACTAGAAATTTCTATTAAGTTTTAATTGTGTCAAATTTGTTTTTCGATTTAATAAAAATGCAAATAAAAATAAAATTATGAGATGAATCTTAAACATTTATCATTATATTCATTTCAGAATGTGGCCCTGATGAATTTAAATGTAATACAAGCTCACAATGTATTCTAAAAGCACAAAGGTGTGACAGTGTAGCACAATGTGCAGACAAGAGCGATGAATGGCAATGCGTTCAATTAGATGGTACTCAACTTCTCGCCAAGTATGTGTTTTTAATTCGACATAGTACTATATATGTTTATGTCAAACGTATTAATTTTTATTTGCTTGCTATTCTCAACAGAAGAGAAGGTGAAATTTCTTTGAAAGTTTGTAGTACGAACTGGACAGATCAATGGAGTGACTTGGTGTGCAAAAGTCTCGGCTTTACCGAAACAAAGACGACTAATTTCCGACCGAACGAATCAACTGAAAACGTCGAAATCAACTATCTCAAGCTGAAAGACAATTCGACGTTGAATAGTTCTGAAAGCTTAACAGCATTCCTTGAGTTGACCAATACTCAGTGCGAAACGGTCGAGATAAAATGTTCTTCCAAACACCGTAAGATTTGATTTTTCACACCTATTTTTTTTAAAAAAATTTTTTTGGCAAACGTTTCTTTCGTGTCGTTTTACATAGTTTGCGGAGATTTCGGAGGAAAAGATCCGTTATCAATGGAAATGTGGCCGTCCGTTGTCTACCTGCACAACACAAAAACCCACAAGTCGTGCACGTCCAGTCTGGTCAAACGAAATTGGTTGTTATCGTCGTACAGTTGCGTACATTCTGTGTAAGTATTTTTCACCATCAAAAACCATGAACCACTTACTGCCCGCGATGGTAATTATTATTTTTTCAATTTTCGTTACATTCGTTATTAATATTATTTTAGTGACGAGTCACTATCGGCTGATCAATGGGAAGCCGTGTCGAGCAAAACTCGTGTAGCTAACGAGTCGAGTCTGACAAAAAAGTCCGTGTCCAGAATCATCAGCCATCCCGGAGTCAAATTCGAAAAAATACGTTATTTCAACGACACGGTGTTGGTTCAACTCAGTGCTCCGTACGATTTGTCGGACGAAGTCAATACCATTTGTCTACCGGAACAACCCGTAGACAACAAACAACCGTGCGTCACAACCAGTTGGTCTTACGAATCTCCAGGAGGTGAGTTCGAGAATTTATTTTCAAGCGTTTTACATTATAGTAAAAATATGTGTAGTTCTGTTGCATTCATTCAAAACCATGCATCGAAATTATCTGGGCTTCTCTCTATTTTTCATTTTTTGTTAATAATTAATTTTATTAAAAATCGTGTCGGATTTTTATGATTGCAGTTTTCAAACAGTTTTCACGATCTCTGTCCGAACCGTTGATGCAAACAGATGTGTGCAACTCGACGAAAAACTTTAACGGTATTCTGACAAAACGAGATATTTGTGTTGCCTCGGGAGAAATGGAAGCCACCAATGTAAGTATTATTCATTACTTCATAAGCGGTACAAGATTTTTATAGACTAAAACCACAATCGTGTAAATATATATACATTCAGAGACACGTGTTCGTTCAGGTTTATACGTAAATTGTACAAGATTGAAAATAGAAAAAAAAGTGAAAAAAACTTATTTAAACGCCAAAAATCTATGTTAGAAATAACATTATTGTTTTAAACGATGACGAAACGTATCTCACGACACATATGACTTTATAAGTGTTTAGGGTTGTGAAAATAATCAATTTAATTTATGATGGACATCTGTCCTATTCAACTAATGGATTAAGCGTGATTCAGTTGGGAGGTATGATAAATAATATATATAATAGTAAAATATATTGTGTATATTATGTCATTATGTCATCCACGAAGCAATTAATGAATTATTCGTTTTATGTAATTTACGAATATTTCAGGTCGAAACATGTTGATATTTCATTTATGTAGGTACCTATGCTTTCGATTGCACTGAAAAATCTTTTGAATATTTCAGAAATTATTTTCCTATAAAATACCGATAAGATTTTAGATTCTGAACGGAGTGATGGAATCTATTGGTTTTACAATGATGTGTGTTTTTATTTTTTTATTTTTATTTTTTTTTTTTTTTTTGTGTCTGAGGACACGAATTTGGTAGTAAAAATGCTTCAATTTTCTTAAAAAGCAACTTTTCTGAAAAGAAAATGAATGTAGATGGTACTTGGGCAAGTCAAAAATCCAACTTTTTCAATACTTTTTTAAAAAATCGAAAAAAACGTTAAAAAAATTACGAAAAAAACGGGAAATTTTACGCAAAATCACGTTTTTACAAACTACATTTTTTTAAAATACTTTTTATAATCGGTGATAAAAAAAAATTGACTTTTACAAAATACTTGAAAATTTAATAGAATATTCCGCACAAGTAGTTTTTATTGTCATTAAAAAATCATCAAAATCCATAGGCACAATTTTTTTTTATAAACGTTTGAACAGCGAATATTGACATAAAATTACATGTAAAATATAATAAAATATATAAAATTCTAGACTGACAAATCATATCGTTTTTTTTAAAATGCTCTAACTCAAAAACGAAAAACCGTAACAACTTAAAATTTTCACCAAACCTTTATATTGCTGTTCTCTATACATGGTTAAGTTTTCAAAGTATTTTGACTTATTTATAGACAATTTAAATTTTCGATTTTTGTAATTTTTTTTTTTTTAAACATCTATAAAATTAATTGACTGGCCGAAAACTCTCGAAAATTTAATTCAAGGTTTATAATAAGCTTAACTTATCTTTACTAGAAAATATCAGTGATCGTTTCACTCAAATTTTTTTTATAAGCTCATAAAGCTCAAATTTGTATAAAATGTGTCAAAATCGCGATAATATGCAAGTTATTTTGTAGATAAAAATTCATAAAATATATTCTGTTCATACTTAAGGTTCAAAATTTTAACACTAGGTTATCTATAAGCTACTTTTCATAAATCTATGAAAAAAAGTTCTACCGGACTTAAGAGAAAAAATTTTATGACTGTTTTAAATTTAAATTTTTACGAAATTGCATTATAATTCAATTTAAATATAAAATACTATATTATTATATACCCATTTTAGACCAACATATTAACTCCGTTCAGAATCGTTATTCGTATACAATGATATCTATCATTGCATTCAAATTTAACAAATCCATTGTAATAATGACCTATCCTATAAACGAGGTACACTCCACCTCCAACTGTACAGCAAAGCGAGGCCCACCCGTTCTTTTTAAATATTCCGTTCAATCGAACACAAAAGCATTTATGAATTCCATTTCAATTGAAATTCTCAAGTCAGACATTGAACTGTAATTTAAATAAAAACGTTATCGGGTATATTATTTAGTATATACTATAAGTCAATCAGTTTTTGTAGTATATTAAATGTGAGCATTTAGAAAAGTGTACAATTATTTTCGATTCAATGGATAGTCATCACGATCTACTAAATTAATTCGGTGCAATTATAATTTATTATTATCGTTTTTTTTTTCATTACTTAAAAAAAATGTATATATCGATTTAATAATAATGGTTTTGCATATTTAACATTTCTTAGTGCAATAAATAATATTTTCCAGGCATATAAATCTAAAATGTTATAACCAGAAAAAAGTAATTCAATTCCTCTTCAATATGAACCTTTGATTATAATTTTTATTTGACTATAAGAAATTACAGATCTTTTATTATATATTTTTACATTTATTTTTTTATTCATTTTCTTTTATTAAAATTGCATCAACTAATTTTAACTTTCAAAACATTTTCAAACAATTTTATTATTTTTTTACTATGCAAATCTCAAAGAAAATTTGTAATGAAATTTGAAGAAAAAACTAATACAGAAGTGAAACCTTTGTAAAATTATTCTACATCATACTTGCTGGATAAAAACATTTGAAACTTTATTTCAATGTGGATTGGTTATAGTTTGGATCTTTAAAATCTTGGTTTATAACTTGAATGAGTAAAATGATAGAGGAAATATTATATTAGAAATTATCGGTCTCGTGATGACTTAAGTGCTTGTTTTGTATACGTCTATTTAAGAATTTATACAACATTTGAGTTGATATCGTAGAAAAATATAAAAATAGTATATCATATTACTAGTATATATTCAGGGTAGGGACATAAGGACACGTACGAAACGGAAAACCTACTCGTTTTATCGATGATTTTAACTAACAATAAACTAATTAAGTATAATATGCATGTATAGTACCATGTATTATAATTTTTATTTTTTCTTTCAAGTTATTCCATAAATAAGAAGTACGAAATAATTTGTTTTACATTAAATTATTTTTATTTTTACTTGATTACCTATTTTATTATCAATTGATTTTATAATTTATATAATAATATGTTTTTAAATTTGCTTCCCTTATGCAGAAAAACATATTGGATCTACCCATGACCCATGTGAATACACTCTAATCTAAATGTTTAAAAAACTTCAATTATCGTAGTTTCAATTATTTCCATGCTCTATTAAAATCGTTTTATCGTTCCTTAAAATTACTGCAATCGCCGTGCAGTCGCATTAGAAATAATTGTAGCCACAGCATTGCACTATGATATTTGCAACGGAGCAGGGTGAGAGGAACGAGAAGATCGCTTGACGCATATTATAGGAACCGGCTATCGGCTTTCTTTTTTTTCTTCCGTCCGCCGCTCGAAATCGTTAATACATCGTAAAATACCAGGGGTCCGTAAATCTGTATTCGGCAGATGACATTGCAATTTTTTTTTTCATCAATTTTATAGTCACGAGAACACACGACATATTGTCTATACCATATTTCGTTGATGAATAATTATAAAATAATCAATATCCGTAATATTATTCCGATGCGAAAACGTTAATCTGCATTCCAATATCATAACGATAACAATTAGTTTTTATAATAAAAAAAACAAACGTGAAACTTAAAAACATGATCGTTTTTTTACGAGGAGAATTCTGGAGCTTATATTTTTCTTTACCGAGTAGGGTCTTGTAGACAAAAAAAAATGTTAATCATCTTATGACGATAGTGTATGTGTGTGTGTATGTGTGTATGCGTGTGTTTGTGTGTTTCGTTAATACTCTTGTCATGCATAATGCAATAATGATGTACACAGTGGACAAACGATGGTGCTTATCGTCGATCCGCCGCACCATTGTTATTTTTACGATATATAATAATATGTACATGAGAAATACGAAGCTTGTCGATTATTATTGATAGTTAAACCTCCCAGGAAACGCGTCTTTCGTACGTCTTTCGTCTATACAAACGGGTAGTCGTAACATTTTGATTACACATAGTGAAATATTATTTGAGGGGAACGGGTATATAAGAGATACAAAAAATCTTTAAAATATAAATTAACTATTATTTAAAATATATTAATTTTATTACGAAAAAATGTGTACATATAAAAACTTGATTATGTACCGCTCTCGTTATTTCGACGCCTCACAACGTTTATTTTGTTGTATAACGGACTCAACTTTTACGACTGACATTTTCAATTTAAGTTAATCTACACAACATTAACTTACATAAGTGAAATTAAAAATATCATATTTGTCAATGAATTCATATATTTCATCAATTTAACTTATTGCTATATGATTAGAATAAAAATATACACTTTTAAATTAAGGATTTGCATTGAATGTACATAAAATATGTAATAAATAAAGTAGGTACGTATTATTTTCATAAGAACGTTTTTAGCCATGCACATTTCAAACACATCAATATATTCTAATTAATGTATATATTATATTTAAATATAAATCGTTCAATATTTACTATTGCATTCTGTTACACAACGGTAAATTTGGTTGGTCCTAATAGTGTGCCCGTCTAAGGCAGGTCTTATAGTATACTATAACATTACACGTGTTGTTGTTTACTATTATTATTTTTTTTTTAGATTTGTAATTGTGATTTTTTTATTGTTATTTTTTCCGCACCACTCAGATGGAGATCGGATCGACGTTGATGTGTTTGGCTGAGAACGGATTGTGGCAGCTACAGGGCATGCTCAGTTACCGAGGCGGTTACGGCCGATCGTCCAAACCGTCGCTGTACAATGCCGTCGTGGACGCAGTACCGTGGGCGGAGAACACCATTGCGTCCGGCGTCTAACCACGTTTGAATTTACATATATACGTATGTATTGCCGGAAGCTGTTATCGTTCTTCTTGGTAAATTATCCCCTTACCTCATCCCCCTCCTCCTCCTACATTTAAACACCACCACGTCGGAAACGTCGCGTATTTCCTGCCGGTCCCGGAAACTTTTACACTTTTATACAATTTTTCGCTTGTAAGTATAATATGGTTAATATAATAAAATATATACTACAGCGGACGAACAATTCGATCGAGTGACAACGTCTCGGTGTTGTCTCTCTCACACACACACACGAGTATACAATATTTATACTGTATTCGGTATGGCTATACGAACGAAGTCGTCTCGGTAGTAAATATTACGTTAAACCGTAATAGCATAATATTCTACCCCTGAAAAAACGGATAATTCAACGTTTAGCCGCACGATACGTCTTCATTAATTATATTATCATCATAATTTTATTTTATTATATACAGTTTTTAGTAATTTTGAGTATGTTTTTTTTTTTTTTTTTTTATCAACGTTTTCAAGTAAAATCGATAAAAATATAATCGTGTGAATTTCTTTCCGACTGTGAACGACTACAAAAACTTCCACGTAGTAATACACAGTCGACGATATAATATTATATAATTATATTCGAATTAATTAGGCTTTTACCCATAACATAACGACATAACGCGCGGCACGTTTTCGACACGAAAGTGCATAATTATATAATATATTATATCATTATGTATTTGTATACAGCGAGTTGCCATATTGATAGTATATAATAATAAATAATTATACACGCAGGGATATATTACATAATATCATTCACGTCTGTAAAATATTATCCGTCCAATTATTATATTATTATTATTTTGTATTTTATTATTTACCTATATATTTATAAACATTTATATATATATATATATTAATAAACGAACATGTTCCTTTGGTCGACCGTTTACATTCGTTTCGTACGCTCTTGTCCTTAATGGACATGTGATCAATTAATTAGCTACATGATATTATGATTTATAATTTCGGCTATTACGGAAATAAAAATATATAAATCCATAGTATATAAGTACCTTAGATTAGGTAAACATATTATATATACAGCTGTATCGTGGTCTCACAAACACAAAACGGCTTGTAAAATCCAAAATTTATACTTGTTTGTAATTATTATATTATTATTATTATTATTATGAATATTATGATAAATACATATTAACATTTTTGTAGTTGTGCTCAAGAATTCTATTTTTAATATTTTATTTTACTATTATTAATTATATTAATTTTTTTTATACGAATGATGTGATTTCTTTCAAAGTATGATGTATCAAATAAATTTTTGAGTATGAGTAGTATATAATGCATATTATTATTATTATTATTATTATTATTATTGTATGTGCTGAACTACTGATGTTGGATAAATTTTACTGTACACAATTATATACTCGATATTATGATATTAAATAGGTAATATGTATTAATTGTAAGATTTAAAATAAAAATAATGTATTTACATACCTACTCTACTTTACGTTCGACCTTGCTTTACATTTAATTCGTATTTTCCAGGATATCCAATGTTGCATTATTCAAATAAAAACTTTTATCACTAAGTAGATTCTTTAAATTTTCCTTTAAATTTAATTACTTAACCCTTGTTATTTTTTCCTTTCTCACCTCAAGTATACTTATTGTGTCTATGATATAGATTATAGATTAATTACATTATACATAATATAATTTTGTAAATGATGAAATATATATATTCAATTAAAAATAAAAAAATTGCATAATACTACATTCAACTTAATTATAACATAATTTTATTTTTTAAGAATGATAAAATTATATTACTATATATTATTATGTTTTACCTACTTTATATGTAAATCCGTAAGTCATTTCATTCCGTACATTAGTAAGATATTGTGAAGTAGTTCATATACAAATATAATAAACCCACACATATTGTGTCTGGTGTCTGTATTTGTGTTGGAAATATTTATATTCGCTGTATGCTTCACTTGAAAAAATAATGTTTTATTTAATATATTCTGTTCTGGCTGTTCATAAATAATACAATTTAAACTCAGTGATAATATGAATGTGTTATTGTTGACTTTACAACTTCCATAGCGGTTTGAGTTGGATTTAAACTACACACAAAAATGTAACTGCACGTACTTTTTTTTCTCTTTTAAAATATTTATTCGTAATACAATTATACTAATAATATCTATGTTCTTTCATTCCATGTGCACCGTGATGATACACTATTGGTGCTTACATAATGTGCACTTCATAGGCGTGTTCAGACTTTGGTGGCCCAAGGGGCACAACAAATTTTTAAATTATGAGACCTATTTTAGATTCTGAACGAAGTGATGAATGTATTGATTCTACAATTATGGTTTTTTTTTTTTTGTGTCTGTGTACAGCATAACTAATAGAAATAATGCTTCAGTTTCAAACTTCGGGGGTGGTTTCCGATGGAAAAATGAATATCCTTGGTGCATTAAAGAGATCAAAAGTAAACATTTTCCAACAGTTTTCAAAAAAAATCGAGAAAAACAAAAATAATGTTTTTCACAGAAACGTTTTGTTAATATTAAAAATTTATTACCAAACTCAAGTAGTGGGATGGAGGTTGTCCCGGATCGAATTATTATTACAATTAATTTCCGTTGGCTATATGGTATGTAACTTATTTCTATACTTAACACATGTATTTCAAATGAAAAGTACACAGATGTTTTAAAAATAATTTTAAACTTTATTTAACAATCGCTTACTAAATCAATATTAATACGTTATATAAACATGGTAAAATATTAAACGTAAGGTTTTATTAGAATAAATATTAGTTGAGCCAAACATATTATGAAATACAGGTATGATGAAAATCGTTATCTATAATACTTTTGTATTATTCGGTCAGTATTTATTTCTTTTCTAGCTTTACGAGACTCGAAATTAACTATACAGTGACCTTTCGTTTTAAGATCGTCCATTCCGGATTCTTCTACACGACTAAACGACTTATGATACTTAAACCTATCTCTTTTGCATAGTAATGACCAACCAAAAAAACTATTACGCATCGTTTTGTTGTGAAGTATTATTCTAAGTCGGACGAGGGAGCAGTCGTCAACTCTCCGTGATGTTTTTACGGATTGTGTATGGAAAACAGTTTACCAAGACCGAAGAAAATCGTGGCATCGGATTGCCATAAAATAATAATATATTTTAAAATCTAACGATATATTATGACGTTTGATTTTGTTTTGACTTTTGATATACATTGCGAATAAAATGTTTAAAACGTTATCACCGCGCACTATGTTTAGCACACATGTTTAAATGGGTGGATTTAAAAACAAAAAAAAGGGGTAGAGTTGAGAAAATTTACTTCAAAGTTCAAATACATGGTGATTATTATTGAGTAGTCGTTAAGTAAAAGTACATTTATTCATTAAACAAATATTAGGCATCATAATTCATGTTAAACAACTTATAAAATATAAATACACTTTTAATGCGAATATTATTATGTGATGATCAAGTACAAAACAGTTATATAATTATCTCATCCAACTCTTACTGAGAATTCCAGACAGCTAGATTAAAAATAACATATTATATGGCTATATTGGATCTCTTGTTATAATACATCTGAATCTATTACCCAGCAACTCAAGGCGTATCATTACTCACTATAATATACGAGCACACTTTTAATCATGATTTTCACGACTATTTTACTAGTTTTCCACTTATTATGCTTATTACGATTTTATGTACAGATTGTGGTGGAGTGTATGTGACATAATAAAGTAAAAAAAAAGTTATAGGGACAATAATTATGTAAGTATATTGAAATGATTGAAATAAAATGCAGCATGTATACGCATGTGTATAATTGAATAGGAGAATTGACCTGTAAATAGTACCACTATATTTTAAGTATATAATTCGTAAAAGGAGGTTTCGTGTTCAAACAGCTTCGAGCCTCTTGAATATACCCTTTACGAGTAGACACGGTTAAAAAAAAAAAAAAAAAAAAATGGTTAACCCCCGGAAAGTAGCGAAAAAACAAAAACCGGCAAACAAATAAGATAGTATAGAGTTTATGGTACGATTATGACAGGACATGCACATCCACGATCGCACGCCCCGTATGTGTATTAAAGTCCAAACGAATTCAACACCTGCGCTGTTCCGCTTTTGATAACCACGGCGGAAAACTCGTATAATTGTTACACGAGTATGATACAAGTTTACTGAACCCGGGTGTGCGTAGTGCGGCGGATGCGAGTGCGTATAAGTGTGCCGGCGGCTGTACACGGCTATCGGGTAGCAACTTTACTGTAGTGTAAGTCGATATATGCACGCCGCCCGGTGTCGTGGGTCAAAAGCCAATGACGTCACGCGCTCAAACAATGACGTCACGCCGGAACAGCGAAAATGCGTAACAGATTAATCTCGCCACCGCCGCCGCCTAAGTCTATCGCGCTCGCGCCGTGTCGACGAACCCCAGGGACTCTGCCGTTACACGCGACGTTAAAATATTATATAATATTATGATAATGGCGAGCGGGTAACGTCAACGAGCCTCGGCGATTGTTCAGAATATACGTTATAACCACGGTTCGGATTTTATCATACTAAAAAGTATAGAAATATGCGCCGTTTTACTAGCGAAAAAAATTATTAAACAAGCGCAACATAAAATGCATTATAAATAATAGAAGCATAAACAAATTAATTCAATAATTGATAGTTGTTTTTCTTCTGTGAACATGTAAGGCTTAATAGTATTTAAATCACGTATACCGACCTATACACGTTATACCGTGATACGTATAATAATGTTTACACGCTCTTCGTATATAAATATATAACTATGATGGACACTCGTTTTTCCTACACTTTGCACTGCGGGGATAAAAAAATAGTTATATTCTTGGTATTTTATCATATCACGTTAATTTATATTTTTTTCACAAGAATTACTAATGTGACAATTCCATGTAATTGTCATTTTATAAAGATATAAATTACAATATAACAAGTAGAAGAGCGTTAAGTGGTTTGAAAATGTTACACCCTTCCTACGTTCATTTACTCGCAGTCCATGTAGCGCATTCGTCGCATCTCCGTAGTGGTCCAAGAATATTATCTATTGGACACATTAAACATTTTATTTTTTCTATCATTTGCGAAACATTAAGGAAATTGTTTTTAGACAATAACATGTATTTTCTTAAATATACGTTCTGTATATGATGAATACAAAACAAATAGGATTTATTGAAAACAATTTCTTTGTTATCATTTTTAAGGCTTAACTTTATAATATGACGCATTTTGTTGCGATGGGACACTCGTCTTATGATTTTATGTCATCGTGAGGACAGAAGATGTTCTTACTAAATCCGTAAATATAAAATATTTGAACGCACCAAATAATATTTATGTGGGTATAAACAATTGTTGATATTTTCTCCTATATGTGAATACGAACTTTACGTATTGATTGCACGAGGCTGGAATACGGTCGGTGTATACAGTATACACCTAGTGCCCCAGTAGTGACTCGCGTATCTTTTTTCGATCGCCTGCCCCTCCAATCCCCGAGTTTAATACACCCTCGCCACTGCTCAACTGTAAGGCGTACTAGTTTACCCTTTCTCATATTCGCGTTCGATTACAGCATATAGGCACGGTAACGCACATACGAGGATCTTTACCATAATCATCGGTCGATATGACTCAAAATAATTGCGGGGGGAAGTTACAGCATTATAAACACTCTATACACGATTATAGTATCCCGTATTGAAGGTGTTTATACATTTCGGTCTGACATCAAATCTATCATGAACACGCTGTCAAGAAAAATATAAGTATTAGATTGGTATGGTCTAACTTGACTGCACTAAAAGTGCGTTTACGCTACGAAGAGATTTGCTAAAAATAAACCATTCTCGTAAAGCTATTCTACCTAGGTCAGTTTCTGTGGCCCACGATCATTTTTAGATGATATTTCCTTTATCGTGAGAGAGTCCAGACATAATGATTAATAACAATTATTTACATGAACATTTTCAAATAAAAAATGCATTGTAACTGCAATTTTAGTGTATTTATTAATTGATTAAAAAAAAAAAAACATCAACATTTTTGAAACGGAAGGAACAAAGAGGTTGCGATTGAAAGATTGAGTATCAGAAAGAAATGGCAAAGAGGGTAACGTAAATTTATTAAAATAATTTAGTGTAATATATAACCCAATTCGTATTAACATTTCATGTGAATGTGGAAAAACAATGACCACAATTTTTTAAAAAAAATTACACCAAAGAACTAATTAATTAAATTTATTTTGTAATCGCACCAAGAATTATCAAGCATACATTCCAAGCATACATAACCTCTGCGAAAAGTGATTTCATCTTTAGAATGACTATTATTCACGTTGAGATTTCTAGCTACAGTTAATCGGTTTATTATTATTATTAGTTATTAGTTATTACCTATTAAGATGAAAGATAAAAACAATTTTAAAAAATTAGAAATTGCATATGATGTTAGTTCACTAGGTATTTAGAATCATCGTTGTAAAACCTAAATTTTTTTAGTATACAATTATAATATATTATTCAGTATAATATTAATATATTATAACATATTTTGAAAAATATCAAAGAATAATTAGCATGGTTAAAGATTGATGAAAAATGTTATTCGAAAAAGTTTCAGATCGGCGAAGTCCCTCTGTTGTGTAACTAACCCCTTCCCTCCATTTCCCGCCTCAACGACCACTGAATGTTGTAAAATTACGTGTGTATATGTGTATATAGAAATTCGTGTGCGAGTGTACACGTGCAACGTTTCCCCGAAACGATATTACGCGACCAAGCCGGCGCCGACGACTGCATTTAGTCACCCCTGTTCGCACATCTCCACGCACTCCACTGAAAAGGCCGATAAACCCTGGACCGTAGTTTGGGTTCAGTCAACGAATTGGTCGAATCAGCGATTGTATAGAACGCTTTTTTTTCCCGAAAATATCGGCGTTAACATCGCGTGTATTATACGCCAATATTTGACTTTTAAGTTTTAGAACATTTTACCACAACCCCACTGTTTTTCAAAACGATAAGTTTTTCTTTTACAGCTCTTTATCAACGTCCCATATCCCCAGTCACATACTCACATAGTCACATGTATATATTATTATGATATCGCACGACGACGATTATTAGTCAAACACATAATAGTTAATAGTATAGCAGAATAAGTTATATATCCAATGGTGTTGAACTATTATATATTATTTTAAGAAGGATGGAAGTATATAATATCCAATTTTTTTTCTTGTATTGTTGAATTGTGTATACCTATAGTTAAAACTGATAAGACCGAAAATTATTTAAAAAAATGTTTATGTATTGTTTTATCAGTAAATTACGTTTAAAAATTGAAATTTGGCCATTTGAGCTCCTTTCTATTGGTGTATGTTTTATAGTTTGGAGTCTGTAACATTTAACATATAATTAAGGCATGTTTTATAGTATACTGTCGTTGACAGATTTTTTATATACAATTTTTTTTTAATTATTAAGGTTTAAATTTACCTTTTAGCAAAAATCATTTTTCATGAATTTTTTTTTTTTTACTTACCAGAGTACGAAAAAATATTCAACGACAGTATAAAGGTATTAATTTTTTGAATAATGGATATCAATTTTCATATCGACATTCATTTAATTATTGAATGATTTGTAAAGGAACTAAGATTTGGTGTTTACAATGTTGTCGTACTTGACCCAAGCACGCGAATTCTCACGTTGCGTTTCGGCGGTTACGTTGTTATCTAGCGATAAACCAATGGTAGGAACGATTATAAAGAAATAATCGTAATGGTAGGTAATAATAATAATTAGAGTAGAGGTTTGCGCGAATTTTATTACTAGTAACGCGCTCCGATGGAATTTTCTAATAACTCAATAGGATAATGATCCCCCAACCAACACCACTTACAAAAATTGGATGGTAAACAATACTTGTATGTATACATAGATTTAAAAAGTGACATATTAATTACATACATCTAATTATCCAATTCATATTTCATATACCTATACCCACACAGCCACACCTTCAAATAATTCAAATTATAGTGACGGTTGCCATGCCCGAAAGCCAGAATCGATGTCACTAATAAAATCATGAAAGCTACGTCTATATTAAACATTAATTATTGTTTTGAATTTTTCAAAAGCATTATAAAATAAAAACTGTGATAAAAATGCATTGACACTAACATATACGGTATTTCGATCCTATAACCAAAGAGCATAACAAATGTATTAGCCATTAGGTCCGATAAAATATAATACCAGTATCTAGGCTTAACTCTAACTCAAATTTCTGCAATTCAAAAACCAAAGAATTGCATATTCTGCACAACGAAGCTAATATCTGTGACCTTTCAGGTAGTTATATAATCTGCACCAAAATTCTTATTAGATAATATCGCATAAGATTCGAAATCGGGACTCGTGTGATGTGCGTTATAGATATTTTTTGATATATTATTTAATAATATTATTAAGCGCATTACATCATGATATTTGTACAGAATTGTTTGTTGCTAAAATTCGCTAAATTAATATAATAACAAAAATACGCAAACAACACGAACAAATAATAAGACTCGGACCTTATGCGTCTTACCGGAGCTCTTGAACTCAATTAATATAAGAGTTTTTAAAACTATTATTTACGAACACGACATCTATCATAATATACCATGGTATAGTACTATTATAGTTATTAATCTCTTAGAATTTGAGTTTTAAAATGTATAGAAAATGTAAAGAAAAATCTAATAAAACAGTACGTGTGCTTGCACTACCTTATCCCATCAACAACCACCGCGGTGGCCACGCAAAAAAAGTAGTCCACGT
Source organism: Chaitophorus viminalis (assembly GCA_025469195.1). NCBI lineage: Eukaryota > Metazoa > Arthropoda > Insecta > Hemiptera > Aphididae > Chaitophorus > Chaitophorus viminalis. Next base: position 187,554 of record JAIPRK010000309.1, read on the forward strand.
GTTTAAACGCGTTTGATGAAAAAAAAAACCATAAATATATTATCATGAGCCAATTATTTATGCACGCTTGGAGTAATTATATTATGTAAATGACGAAAACTCTTGCAAAAGCCGAAAGAGCGCTAATTATCGTGAAGAGCCTCGAAGCACACGGTACAACGTTGTGACTTATAAATGTTTGAGCTGCAACCCGAACTGCTATTATATTATACACACATACATACACACACAAACATACGTACACGCATATATAATGAACACCTTGAACACCTACCGTGTAGCGTTGAAATTAATTTTCGTTCGCCAGGCAATTCGCTTAAGTCAACTACCACAATATATACGAACCGTGCCGAGAGGATTCAAGTAACTATAAACGCTTGGACATAGTTAGGTAATCGTGGCATTCCAGTCACCTATTATGGAGTTTTGCTAAAAGTTAAGCAAACTTACTTTCCAATAAAAAGAAAGAAAGATTACCAAGACAATATTTATTTATTTTTTATTTTTTCGTCGATATTTAACCTATATCATTATATATTATATATTATATATTATATCATTATATATTATTATATATTGTCTTGTTTTTTAATTAAGTGTATGAATCAAAATTTTTTTTAACAGGTTTTTTGTAATATGTCCGTAATCCGTTAACAGTTTTTTCAATGATTTCCAATGTTGACTGTGATGTCAACAGTAAGAGTCGTCTAAATATCCATCATTCTAAAATTCTAATCAGAAAAATTCCGGCAGTTAAATTGCTTTGAATTCATAAATAATTCACGGTTTTCTAATTAAATGAATAGTTGAATGAAATAATATTCTTACAATTTTGTATAATTTACTTTTTGGTAATTTTAACATATATAAGTACGATTTTTTACCTTTCTAATCAAATCATCACCATTTTCCTGTTTATTTTAGTAAAAACTTATATTTTACAAACAATATTATATAATTTTTTTTAATTTTTGCAGTATAAAGAAGATGTAATTATAATATACTGCTAGACATTTAGCTTAAAACTTTATAAGGGCTTTAGAGGCTATATTCTTGAATACATAATACTTATGTTGGGGTGCAGCACATTTGTGGAATAGTTTTGTATAGTACATTTATATTTATAGTTTTGAACTCTATTTTCAAAATGTCATTCGTATTTTGACTTGACAATAATTGACGTTCGTTCAATACCAGTTATCCCATTTTTTTTTTTTTACTAATACTTTAATTTTTCTCTCCAGTATTATCTCGGTAAAACATTCTGTTACTGAAAATTGTGATCACATATTTTTATACTTAGATAAACTCTCATTTAGACGTTATCTACAAGATCCGAGGGAAAAAGAGATATAAAGAGTAAATTGCACTTTCTAACCACAGCTCATATATTAAGAAAAGATCTAACCACCAAAAAATAAATGGCATATTATTATCATTTACATATTTATTTGTGTCAGATTTTATTTTTAAATTAAATTAAAAGACAAAGAATAGATTAAATCGTCTCTCTGTTAATACATTAAAATGTATATATTATTTATAATGATCATTATAGTATTGTATAATAATGACTGCAAACAATGTTCGTTTTTTATGTGGAAAAAATAATTTTAATTTTCAGATATTAACGTCAAATGCATTTTTATTATGAGAATCTCTATTGGTGAATAAAATATATATTTTTTATTTTTACATTTACTATTCAGTTCACGTGTAGTATTCAACGTGTGCATCTCTAAATTGCTCCCCGCGTTCATTTATTTATATTTTTTTTCCGCAATTCGTATAATATTGTGCCGAATAGGTCAATATTATACATAAAATATTCACAGTTTCATCGGCGTTATCAACAAAAAATAAATAAACCTAACATCGATATGTAGGTAAAGTTCTTTTTTTGGTAAAAAGCTAAATAAATAATCGTATATTTTATTATCTCATTACCTACAAATAAATCACCATATCGGTATTTTTGTCGCTATCGCACGCCGACACATCGCGTGTCACCTTATTGTGCGGCGGCATATACTCGACCATACGTCGTTAATTATGCCGCATCTGCAACTGCAAATAAGAATTGTAATTATAATTCTACTACATTAAATAATATTAATAACGATAATTCCAGTAATCAACAAACACTAGTAGATATTACAAATTAATATAGAAAGTTCTATGTCTAATGGTTGGCAAAAATCTAAATAAAAAAAAAACAACATTAAATATAAGAGGAACTACTTAAGTTCCTCTGAGCCAAATTCACCGCACATACAAAAAAATAACAACAAAAAAACAATTATTTCTTTCCGCAAGTCGATTCGAAGTGCTATCGCAAGATGATTCTGAGTCCACGCTTCCACACTTCCACAACAAAATACAGTACAAGAATCTATCGATAAGCCAATGGAAATTAACAAAGCTGGAAGCAAAAACAATCTTTCTCCACCTATATTTGTTAAAGGTATAGTCAATATTACTGACCTGTGTTCAAAACTCGTCAAATTGATTGGCGTAGACCACTTCTACTGCAAATCATCAACTGATCGATTAAAAATAATGACAACCAACCCGAGCACTCATAGAACGCTAGTTCACTTTTTACATGAACAAAATGCCGAATTCAATACATTCCAATTAAAGGAGGATAAACCAATGCGAAACATTCGTAATCTTCATCCGACCACGTTCACGGAATTAATTAAATCTGAACTTGAAGTACGTCTATTTGAGATCAGACAAGTTACTAGTGTACTACACAAAATTAATATAATATTTATTGCCACTATTTTTCGTGGACCTTGAATCGACCGTCCAATCCAATGAAATCTACAAACTTACCACACTCCTTTACACTAAAATAAAAATAGAAGAACCTTACAAGTCAAAAACCATTACTCAATGTACCAACTGCCAGGGTTATGGACACACAAAATTGTGCTGTGGTTACCCGGCTCGCTGTTTTAATTTTCCAACCACGATTTTATTGTACGATATATTCTTTTAAATCCTGTAATATACAAGGAATTAAAAAAATATTTTTTAATATATATTATATAATTAATTAATATAATTATAAATTATAATTTGACAAATGGAATATTACTTTTGTTCTATAAATTTCTATTTAAAAAAAATAACATACTGATTTAATAATATTATAATATAGTATAGATTAATAATTTAACACCCGCAAATTTTAAAAAAGCAGGCTCATGCGCGAATATGGGTGTTTAGATTTTTATATTTTAAAATTACATATTAAATTTTATAATTTAAGATCCAAGCATAAAAATAAGATATATAATCATTTTTACTAATGAAAGTTTTTTCATTGAATACGAATAAGTTAGTTGAACTACACTTCTTCGCAATTAAATATAAGTCTTGAGTGTTGAGCCTAAAAAATACAATAAATAAATTTAAAATATTATAAATATTATGAGTTATGACTAAAAATATTCAAATTATAGAGTGTGCAGAGAAATACGTGAATCATAGCTCGGAAATGGTTGAAATGGTTCTGTAATATTATAGAAATAACACTGTTACACGGTATTGTTACAAACGTTGTTCCTTTATATAAGTATCATAATAATTTTGGACCGATACCATTACTATTGATTGTCGACACCAATGCATTGAAATTGCCTATCTTATGCGCCGTGATAACCAAATTGTATTACAACAATACAATTCCGTGGATAAATGTTGAATCTCTGAATATATTTGAAATATCTAATATTACAATTTTATTCTTTTATTTTTGATTTTTTTTTTTTTTTTTAATATAGAATATAGTACATTATATAATATAGCAGTATTATAACATAGTAATATTATAACAAAATTGTGTTTCACCATTACAAAAAAATAAAACAAAATTACCATTTCGTAAATCGAATTTTTAGATAATAAATTGTATTTAAACATGTTATTAAGTTTATTAATTTATCATAATTTTTATGAACATTTGGGTTTAATAATAAAAATAATTGGTAAAATTATTGTACGTTCTATCTAGATGCATGAAACATATTTTTCCCTTGTCTTTTACCTTTATATTTTTTAACCCAATTTTTCAAGTATTTTGTTTTTTTCCAACAACTCTATCATCGACTTCAATCAACTGCATAATATTTTATATACTATTTAATGTCCTAAAATGTATGAGAACTTAAAAATTGTTCATTCATTACAACGAGTAAGTTAATCGAACAATGATAAATAATATTATAACACTATACCACGTTGACCACTGACGCTTTCTGGCATGGACTTAAATCATATATTTCACTCGACAATCAAATATTATATACAACGAAAAAGTCTTCGATTTTCGACAAATAGACTATACGTACAGCAATTCAGGTTTACTGGTTTACTCGTTTTTACGAAACTGCATGTAGGTGTACTCCGGTGGCGTAAATTTCTGTTGCGTGACGATATTTTTTCCAGTGGCCTATTTTTACAATGTAGTAATATTATGCGTAGTCTGAGTGAATTACGTTTGGAGAGGCAGTGAAGGATATCTCCCGAAGAAGTTTCAAACCCACGCGAAAATCTATAGTTTTAAATTGGTATACAAAATATATTCTATTGAAGCCCTATCACCGAATATTATGTACGTGTTATCCTTATTTCCATTCGTTTAAGAAAGTACACACACATGGTTTTAGACCCCGATGCTTAGCCCTTGAAAAAATATACCTAATCTGTAATACGTTATAATTATGCTGAACATTGTTGTAGTGCAAGGTAGTACCATTACAGTACGGGTATCGATTAATGTTTTCGTGGAAAAATATAAAGTCCGTATAATATAATAAATTATCTAGGAATTAGATTGGTGTATTGTTGACTTGGGTCGTGTGGACGGTCTCGGAGGGAGGAACCCGTATATTGGCACTACAATAATAACGGAATACGTTTTCACAAGTTTTAGTATTTCGAAAATCTACGATGATGACCGAAGTTTTGAATATATTTTTGAAGTTATCCCGAAAAAACGGTCAAAACGTACTGTGTACGTACATAGATGGTTAACTCGTAACAGACATAACAATAGTGAACTTTTTCTAGGAGCAAGAGGAGGCGAGTTTGTATTTTTTATAATTATTGTATTTTATAACATTTTATTAATATTATTAATATTACATACAGTATATTATGATGTTTATATATCATATTTGAATATTAAGTAATCATTTTTGGTTGTAACCCTTAACCCTTCTATTAGATATGTTACCGACTCTAAGCATCGTCTGAATTATAAAACTGCAGAATGTGTTAATTCTAATACTCGTTTGAACGAGATAAAGACATTTTCAGGGAAATTTTTATACAACGATAACAGATCAAAATAGTTGATGCTGTCAAACGCAGCTTGGAGGATTGAAAAGGATTGGCTCCGTACCCTTAACGACGGTGGTATCATTTGATTGGCTAAAGACACTAATGCTATGAATGTGGTTATATAGGAGGGGGGGGCAGAAAACTATTACGGTGATCGAATGTATATTTATCTTCCATATACACTATTACCGACTATCATGATCAATCTCAACATTCGTTTCGGATGAATTTTGCCAAAATTTGGTAAGAAAAATTTGTTTCACGCTATAAATAATCAGTATTTAAAGTATAAACTACGTAATGTAATATTCAAGTGTGTTAATCTATGGTTTAACGAATAAGTTTATGTGCTTGGTATCTGTACACTGGTATTATATTTGAAACGTAATTTCATTAATTACAAAACACAATAACCAATACCTATATCTAATATTTTTTGGGCTGCATTGAATACATTTTCTTCCAAGTAATCAGAATATCAAGAATTTCAGAATTTTATTTTATTTTTTTCATTAAATACCAAATAATTTATAATAAATATATTATTTATGAATAGCGAAATTATTAATTAAAAAGATATATATATATAAATATAGAATATTAATATTCTAAAATATGAAATATAATGAAAATAATAATCTTTTTTTTCTTTAATTTCCTTTTCATGTGAGGTTTCCTTGTGTCCTTTCGTCAGTATTATTATTATTATTATTATTATAGGGTAAGTCATAATTATTCTCAATTAAATAACAATAAATTATCCTCTATACACTTTGAATATTAACAAGTCATTAACTTTGCAAAATCTCGGTCCCGGGTACACCATGATGAGCACCCATTGACGACCACCGTAACGGTCATCCACCAGGTATCAAGATCTTGTTAGAGCCCGAAGTATTTGTATCTTATAAAAATAAAGGAATTTAAAATAAAACATTGATTTTTGGAAGAAAAGAAAAAGATATATGAAGTTCTGTTTAATTAAATTTCAAGTTGGTTTGGAGAAAACTCAGCGGGTGTATAACTCCCACGGAGTAAAAATATAATAAAAAATAAGGTATGGGCCTCGCTCTGCTGTACAGTTGGGGGTGGAGTGCACCTCGTCATTACAATGGATTTGTTAAATTTGAATGCAATGATAGATATCATTGTATACGAAAAACGATTCTGAACGGAGATGATAAGTTGGTCTAAAATGGGTATATTATAATATAATATTTTATATTTAAATTGAAATATAATGCAATAGTATGCAATTTCATAAAAATTTCAATTTAAAACGGTCATATATATTTTTGAATATTAGCTCATGGACAACCTAGTGTTAAAATTTTGATCCTTAAGTATAAACAGAAAAAATTTTATGAATTTTCAACTACAAAACAACTTACAACATCGACACATTGTATTAAATTGTCAAGAGTTTTCGGACAGCCAAATAAAATGATAGATATTCCAAAAAAAACCTTACAAAAATCGAAAATTTAAATTGTCTATAAATAATTCAAAATATGTCAAAATATTTTGAAAATATAACTATGTATAGAAAAAGCCAAAATAAAGATTTGGTGAAAATTTCAAGTGTTTGCAATTTTTCGTTTTTCAGTTAGAGCATTTTAAAAAAAATGTATTTTGTCAAAATGTGAATTTGCATTAAATTTCCGGTTTTTTCGTAAATTTTTTATCGTTTTTTTCGATGCTTTTAAAAAGTATTGAAAAATTTGCAATTTTGACTTGCCCAAGTACCATCAACATTCACTTTCCTCTCAGAAAAGTTGCTGTTTCAGAAAAACGAAGCATTTTTACCGCGAAAAAATGTGTCGTCAGACACAAAAAAAAAATACACACATCATTGTAAAATCAATAGATTCCATCACTCCGTTCAGAATCTAAAATAAGGTATAATAAACATTATTATATTATTACATTAATATATTTAAATTTAAATATAAAATACTATATTATAATACACCCATTTTAGACCAACATATCATCTCCGTTCAGAATCATTGTTCGTATACAATGATAACTATCATTGCATTCAACTTTAACAAATCTATTGTAATGATCTATCCTATGAACGAGGTGCACTCCTCCTCCAACTGTACAGCAGAGCGAGGCATATTTTTTAATATTTCAAATATTGAAGATTATAATATTTATAGATAATTAATAGTTGTTATTATTTAAAAATTAAAATGTTATCACATAACACGTGCTGAAAGTAAAAAGAACTTAATAACTATCAAACTTAAATTATGTTGAACATTTAAAAACGCTAAAAGTTAATCATTTTATAGTGTCTTTTAAACTAACCAATTTTTTATTACATAATTATTTTTCATATTCAGTTGGAGCATAGTTAATATGTTTCCCAATTATGTAATTATATAAAACCATTGATAAAATACAAATAATAACATTATGTATAACTAAAAGTTTAATCGTTGACTAACAATCAGGCATTTTGCAAACGAACTTGCAGAATTAGTATTATAAAAACCTGTATTTATTTAAAACATTCTGTTTCTATGTTTAAAACAATAAATAACGTTTTGCTATAAGTTTGTTTATGAACAAAACAGCATAATATTGTACAATATGCAATATGCATGTATTTGTACACAATTCAAGATGTCCTAGAATTCCTTTTCCTACCCTAGACACGCCCAAGCTTTTGAATACATAGTTCTGGGGTCAATACTATACGCTCCATAAGTCATAAAGTTCTAGAGTGAATAGTGCTTAACTATAGGTAGTACGTTAACCAGGAAACTAAGAAAACCACCACAACGTAAAAGACAACTGTAGTACATTTGTTAAGGTTTCCTCTTTTTAATATATTAAAATAAATAAACCATAACGAAATGTTGTTCCACACCTTTTCACCGTGATTCGTGATATAAATATAATATATATTTTGTTTCATATTTGAATTGAGTAAATTTCAATCGTATTGTGTATACCAAACAATAGAATTAATTAACGCGTGTTTTATGTTTACATAAAATATAGATATTATAATAGTGCATTTTATTTTTATTTTTAATTTTTCCAACAAAATATCTACGGCTTTTATGTGTGTGCAAGTAGCTTAACAGTACGGAGAGGGATGGTGTTGGAAATGCTGTATAATAAATACAAGTACCTAACAATAAAAATTTAATAAATGTGGAGACGTCAAATGTTAATCCATGTCAACTTTATTCCGACCGAGCCGCCCTGAAATAATTATTAGATACCTCGCGGTATGTGTGATGGCTGCTGTGCAGGTTTAATTGAAATGAATAAAAAAAACCATTTGGGGGTGTATATGCTAATATACAATCGAGTTACAGTATTATTCGTATCTAATGAATCAGCCAATAGCACACCGGTGAAGTTGAGCTCGACAAAACAGTGAATTCATCAATTTAATATTAATTAACAGAAAAATTAAAAAAAAGAAAAGAAATAAAACCCAATTGATTAATCTCCAGAGAACACTTACTCACAAACTGACATACTATATACATACTATACTATACGTCCAGAGTGCAGAGACCGAACACGATATAAAGGTACAAGTATAAAGTTGAAACTGCAAACGTATGATTATTATTGTATAATTTTCTATTTATATAAATAAATATTATATAAATTGTTTTAAATGATCTGATAGGAATAGCTGAATTCTTAGCTATAATCGAACGGTCAAACTGCACTCAAACCAAAAAAAAAATTATATTTATCATATTTTATTTAAGATATTATATAATATGATATATTTAATAACTAATCGTTTGGATCAGGACCAATACCTGTTATTGACTGGAGTGCAGTTTTATTACTAGTTTTTTTGTTTTAATCCAAGTTCAATTCGACTAAAACAAGTGCAATCCCATAAATCGTTAAAGTTGTCTTGGGTAAAAGTTTACGCACTGGGAGAAAAAAATTAAAACATCACACCTCCCTTACGGGAAATATTAATTGAACAGATAAGACAACTATAATAATATACATCTGGTGACTCACAGCTAACACGAAATATGATGATGAAAACGCGTTCTTTTTCTTTATGAAAGAATGAGATAAAGAGTCAGAACGATTTTAAGGCTCGACACATAAACGGAGGTGCTTAAATGCCACTGCGGATGTTGACGAAAACGCTTTGGGCTAGGAGAACTTTGATCGACACAGAAAGTACAACTTAAGTTTTTATACAAAAACGTGACAGAAAACCTGGAGAGGGGGGGGGGGTAGAGAAGAGTCTGTGACACGCACAGCGATGACAAAAACGTCATAGAAAGCAGATAAAATTATAACGAATTTGAAACTCTTTCGGCACGCGTTTGACAACAAACCACAACTCGTACCCACAGTTTTTCTAATTAATCGATTTTTGCCGGCTTGCAATATCAATATAATTCTGCGTACCCTGTTTAGGGGTTCACATCGTAAGCATTACATGCTTACTAACTATGCGTTCAGTTTCCGAATTTATTCGAAATGGAAATGAACATATTTTAAAGCAATAGCGATAAGTGAGCACAGAAAGAGGTAAGTAATACATTGTATTTCAAAAACAACGAATGATAAAATTAAACGTAAATTCATATATTGGTGTGTACGTATTTCTAGTAGAGCAATTTCGAGGAACAGTAGAGATTAATGATAGAATAAGTGGTTATAGATATACGAAGGCTAAAAGCGTTTTCAAATACATCTTATCAAAGATTTCAATGTTATATATATATATACAATTTTGTAAATTGTAAACCACAATAAAAATGTATTTTGATTTTTAAACACAATAAGAAATTGAATAGTCTGTGAGACCCTTCAGCTGCATATTTAAAGAGTATGGACTGATAGAAGTTATAGTTTTTGGAGCGCCAACATAACTCAAAAATTATTATAAATTATATATAATAATAAGGGATTACCGTTAATTTTTATTTTTATGTCAGCAAGAGCCAAATCGGACTTGTCAGATCGTTGAACCTGTCACCAAATCTTACTCTGTTAGAGTTAAATTAAATTAATAAGGTAGTTATTAATTTAATAAGGTAAACTATTGGTGCTATGTCAACTTTCCTCCACGAATCGTGTTTTTCATCAATTATGTGAATGCTTTGGGTAAAAACAACGACGATTCGTCCCACACGTCCGGGGACGTAAAAGAGTAAAGTAGCAGCTGGTTATATGCGCTGTTTACAAAGATTATACTCTAGTGCAATTTATTATTCATCCGTGAAAAAAAACCCTCGGTATCAAACCATTGGTCCATGCCGGCCTCTGCCAGCGGACTCGACCGTATCCTGACACTAGGGAAAGTAACATGATAAAGGACACAACGGTCGAACCTGACACGACGGACGACCAATCGACGACAAAGGATTATAGGTCGAATTTTTTTATCGTATTCTTTTTTCTTCTATATTCTTCTTTTATTCTTTACAAACTCTGTGGTAAAAGTAATCCTTCCGGTGAGTTGAACGCATATACCAGTGTGCGTGTGCGTGTGCTCGTGTATACGTATTTCACGCGACACACAACTTCACCCTGTCACCGGCAGGACACTACGTCGAATATCGGCCAAGGGGTTGCTCACGTTACGCCGCCGCGTACCCACCCACCACACCACCGAGGGCCCACCCAGTCACGCATCGTACTGGTGGAAATCGCGCGCGCCGCGGCGGAGTAATGTTTTAAGAGTATGTAGACGTGCGTTGTACCATAGTAGTAGTAGTAGTAGTAGTAGTAGTAGTAGTAGTAGTAGTAGTAGTAGTAGTAGTAGTAGTAGTAGTAGTATGAGTACGAGTACGAGTAAAAGTAGTCGTTTGCGAACCACGCTTCGAGCCGTACGCGTTCCGATCGTGTACCCAGAATCGTCTCAGTCGCCGCCGCCGCTGCCGGAGTATTCGCGAGACGTACACTGCAGGTAAGAGTAATCAGAGAACCACTGCAGGTCTAAACACTCTACGCGTACTATGTAAATATTATTTAATGCTGTAGTTGTCACGTCAATATTTCACCTATACGTCGTGTTATTTCACAAATATCAAATAATATTCAAATAGTTACGATGATGATAGTGCGATGACAATGACGTGGCACGATCGTGTAGGGGCTATCGATTCTCATCGTTATACATATTTTCATTTGGACGTTATTTTTGAGCTTACGTAGGTTTCCGCACATGAAATATAGCAGATAAAAAACCACGCATGTGTACGTGAGTTCCTGAACGGAAAAAATACACATTTGATCATAAATAAATACGCGAAAAAAAAATGTTAACGAATATAAAAATCATCTTTTCAAACGAAAAATTTAAAATTATATTTGCAATTACTAGTATTAGCTAGCGCAGTTAAAATCTGATTTTGGGCTTCATTAAAATTATGTAGAATTTAATCCATGTATTTTATGTAATGTATATAGTCCACTTATTTTACTTGCATACAATTTATATTTTTTTACTAATTAATCCGCAGCAACTATAAAATCATTGGATATCTTAATTAATATTTTGGATTCTGAATGGAGTGATGGAATCTATTGCTTTTACAATGATGTGTGTTTTTTTTTCGTGCTTGAAAACATCTTTTTTGGCAGTAAAAATGCTTCGATTTTTTTAAACAGCAATTTTTCTGAAAGGAAAGTGAATGTATATGGTACTTTGGCGAGTCAAAAATCAAGTTTTTTCAATATTTTTCAAAAACATCGAAAAAAAACCATAAAAAAAAATACTAAAAAACGGGAAATTTTTACGCAAAACCACGTTTTGACAAAATACAATTTTTAAAATGTTTTAATTCAAAAACGAAAAACACAACATTCTGGAACTTTTACCAAATCTTTATATTAGCGTTTTCTATTCATGGTTAAAGTTTTCGAAGAATTTTAAAATTTTTTAACTTATTTATAGGCAATTTAAATTTTCAATTTTTCTGTTTTTTTTCTTTTTTTTTCAAATACCGATAACAAAAATTTAGCTATCCCAGATCTTTTGAAAATTTAATTCAAAGTTTATAATAAGATATGTTTATTGCAAATAAAAATATTGGAAATCGTTTCACTCAATTTTTTTTATAAGCCTATAAATTTCAAATTTGTATAAAATACGTTAAAATCGCGATAATTTGCAAGTTATTTTGTAGTTGAAAATTCATAAACATTTTTCTGTTTATACTTATGATTCAAAATTTTAAAACTAGGTTATCCATAAGTTACTCTTCAAAAAACTATAAAAAAATTTCAACCAAACTTAAAGGAAAAAATTTTATGACCGTTAGAAATTTAACTTTTTACGAAATTGCATAAAATAACGATTTAACCTCAGAGGGTTTTAAATATTTTGAATTATTCAAAAAGTGTAAGTTGCAATAACTGGAAATTTTTACCAGTCGTTGAGATTGATATTTCCTTTAAGTCATATTTTTTTTCAAATTATTATATTGATTTTTAAGCTACTTATAGGTACGTATTTGAAATATTCGATTTTTTTTACAAAAAAAAAAATAAATAAAAATAAAATAAATGCTGGTACAAAATACTTGAACATTTAATAGAAGATTTTACGATAGTTGTTGTTTTTACTGTCATTTCAAAATTATTCAAATCCCTGGACCAACATATCATCTCCGTTCAGAATGATACCTATCATTGCATTCAAATTTAACAAATCCATTGTAATGACCTATCCTATAAATGAGGTTCATTCCACCCCCAACTGTACAGCAGAGCGAGGCCCATCTGGTTCTTTTTTAATTTGTGATTTTTAAATTTTTACTCATTTTGTAACTTACCTACTGTTATTTATTTATTCTTGTAGGAACCGCGTACCGATCATTTTATTTTCGAATAGAAACATACATAATATTATATTGTGATCTCTTACTTATAACTATATTTCATGTGTAAGAACTTACCAAACCCAGTTATTTTCACCGTCAATTTTAAATGATAAATTATCTTGAGCTCCGGGGGAAGGAATACGAATAGTAACGGCCTTAGGCGATTTATTTTTAAGTGAAAACCCAGTGATAATGAGTACACCACGACAACGCTCAAAACACTATTGGTTTGATAAGAAAAAAAAATCATATCATGAAAACCGCTCCTCGACGTATTATTTTAGATGAATATCATCAAGTTTCCATGATTGTTAAAATTACGCATAACACAAGACGATTTTATTATAATTATTATTTTGTGGGCCCTGATAAATTCAATCGTAATACATTGTTTGAGTTCAAGAAGAAGTTATAAGTTGATGGAAATTGTTTAACTAACGAATATAATCAGTATACAAACACTACGCGTATTTAACATATTGTAATTTGTACTCGAAAAAAGGCAATCGATTCAGATTCTTGGAAAAATATTGCGTTCGGAACTATTTAATTATTATACTCGAATGTATATACAAATTTTAACTATTGCACGCTATTCCAACGTTTAATTAACAAGGCTGGCCATTAAAAGTTAAAAAGTTAAGTTTCTTTTACCTAGTTACTTAACGATCTATTTTTATTTATTTTTTTTTAAGATAATTTCTAACTTAACACATTCATTTGGTTCTAATACGCAGCTAATCATTAAATTGTATAGCCAAGTTCAGTTTAGGTTTTTCCTAATTTCAGAGATTAAAAAAAAATTTTGTACAAATTATTGTTTTTAATAAATACCATAATATTTAGTTAAAAAAGTAAATTTTTTAAGTAATTTCAGATTTTTTTCTATCAAACATGTAATATTAGCAAGTTATTAAATCAAGAAAAGTAACTTTTAACTTTAAACTTAACTCACTTACTAATTTTGGGTAAACTCAACTTAATGAGTCAAACAATTTAGTTAAATCTCTCAGTCTTGCTAATTAATATAATTAAAAATTAAAATACACATCCGTATCTAGAGCTCACCTCGGAATCTCTACAGAATACCACATCAGAGAACATAAATTTCGCGTGTTACCACCACCCTGGTATAGTAAAATAATACACCTATACAACGACAGCTGAATTTTATATTACCTCCACACTATACCCCTATGAATATTAAAAAAAATTTAATGAAACATCTACGGTTACGTTTGTAGATGCCAAATTATTTATGATTTTTCTTGGCTACAGAAACCGATTTAAGGCGATTCTTCGGTTCACAAATCACAACAAATCAGGGCCATCAACAGTTTTGTAATAAAAATACGATACACAATCGATTGCGCATTATATCCGTGAACGTAGCAGCAGCAGTGTTCAGAGAATTATAGCCTCGTAACCGCACTTGCGCGAGTCCGAGATCTATATGTAACACTAGATATTTCCTGTTATTTCTTAACGGCTTCACGATCGTTCATGTACAGACACCGCATCTATAAATCGTATAAATATAAAACTGGTACCACACCATCATCTTCTCCCTCAATCACACGGCGAGGCACACAATTCGATGTACACCATTTACTTGGTCAACAGTATAACTACAGGATACACGTATCCTTTCCACGTTCATAAGTATTTGGTTTTTATTTATATTAATTAGCAAGTCTGAGAGAGTTAACTAAATTGTTTGACTCTTTGATAATAGTTCTTAGTTTTCACAATATTATTGTAATTTAGTAATTTAGGAATATTCATTGTCCAATATATTTGTGTATATTATATATTTGGTAAAAATATAATTTAGTTTTTATCATGATATTTGTTTGTAACTTGAAAGCAATTTTGAATTTCCATATAATTAATATTACAAAGTATATTTATAAATTGGAATCGTAATTTATTGTAGTATATACTTGTATATACCTATCATGTTACACCATAAATTTAATAAACCACTATAAAAACATTTGGTTATGAATAAAAAATTTAAATCACCTATGCACAAATTTTTGCAAAAATATAGCTGCAATGCTGCATGTCCATAACAATATTATACTACAATAAATAATATAATAGTGAACACAACAAATATACTCGTAAAGACATTTGAACGACCGAAAATTATGTAAGCAAATTATAGGAAAAAGATAATAATTATTTTCTAACAACATAAAGTAATATTTCTACTGACCAATAATAATTAAGCTATTAAATTCACAGAAAACTATGAATATTCTCGTAGAGGATTGAAAATTGTTATATCAGATATTTTTTTAGATTTTAGATCGATTGATCTTGAGTCCACACATGATATTTTATTATATAATGGCGATTTTTTAAGATTTCGATTGATTTTGCTATCGTTGTAATATTGAATTCATTAATTTTGTAGATATTACCTCCGTTGTAAATAAATTCAATTTTGTAATGGTATTGTTTTCCTTATTTTCAATGTACATTAAAAAAAA
This sequence comes from Chaitophorus viminalis, assembly GCA_025469195.1. NCBI lineage: Eukaryota > Metazoa > Arthropoda > Insecta > Hemiptera > Aphididae > Chaitophorus > Chaitophorus viminalis. Next base: position 203,248 of record JAIPRK010000309.1, read on the forward strand.
TATTATATTATAGGTACTAAGTAAAAAATCATAATTGAGTATGAAAAAATCGCTGTTTAATTTTTATTTTTAATGTCTTTATTAATAATATGTTTGTAAAACTATTATTTTTATAATCAGAAAGTATAATCATCCCCAAATCATAAAATTGCGTTTTTAAAGTATGCAAATATAATAGACCTAAAGACTAAAAAATGCACAGTAAAAATAAATATTAATTTATTTACATAGGATAGTTATTAAATTATACAATATATTTTTTTTTATTTAAAATAAAACGTAATCCTGAAATTGAACCAAACATAAAGTATACGCATTTTAATCTACGTAAAAAAATTTTCTTTGAATAATAATAAAATTCTTTGTACTTAAATTTTTCTTACATTTTTGCAGTCTATTAATTTTATACAAAAAGTATTATTTATAAGCTTATAATATACTTTGTTTGATGAGTATTATATTATAATCATCAATATTACTTGATACATATGTGTATAAATTATAGTAAAGTATTTTTATATAAACATGCTGTAATTTAACCAAACGTTTACCATTTTACATTTTTCGATTAATATTTTTACATATTAACATTATATCAATAACTAATATTATTTGAGGTATCTGTTTATTTGTAGTTATACCAACAGTATTTTTGAATGCATAAAAAAAATATTTTAACTGCTATTGATTATTTATTATAATTATGTGTGCCTGTCGAAACTTCACTTAACTTTACTAACACAATTTATTTTCTAAATAGGTACTAAGCAAATCGATTTTTTCAAGATTTTTAATTTTATAGAATTGTTTTTTCTAACAAAAACAACGCATAATTAATTTAATTCGTAAATTAACTAAAAAATGAAAATCTCTAATAGAATATGAACTAGAAAAAAAGTTAAAACCAACAAGAGTTAAGCTTGAAATTTGTTGTAAACATTTCTGCACTCACTGCGATGTCATTTCGTGAATCAATAGTTCCATTAAGCACGTCCACGGATAATATAAAAATAAATATTAAATTAAATTTCTGTATCGCTCATTTGAATGTATTTTTATTTAATTAAGTTTATACTTCGATGTAACCGTAAACGTTTAATTTAATGACGTTTTGCCTATCCGTTAAATACCACGAATGGAAATGTACTCCCAATACGAATTTAAATTGTAAATCTCTCCCATACTTTTTGATTAGGAAGAAGTGGAAGTCTTTTTAATTATTATTTAGATAAACATTTTAGCCCCAGGATGGTTCATTGGTGGGTACCTATATATAAGCACAAATTATTCTGTGTCAGACATTTCTCAAAAAGTTAGTGAATATATCCACTAAAGAAAGTTGCCAAAATAAATAAATAAATACATTAACCACTTGCAAAGTCTAACTGTGAGAAAACCATTTATACACCCGGGAAATCTAACCAGGAATACATATAAACATACATAATGTATACCTAAAACTAAAATGTGTCCATGCCATGACAAGTGATATAATTACACACCCAGTGGCATGGTGTGACGGAACGGTTCGCCGCAGTCACTATCAGTGCTGCGGTTAATCACCACCCAGCGCTGCTAACAGTCGGATACTTGGATGGGTCACCACACATTCTAGCTGTAAGGTGTTATCCATGCCTGAACAATCATACCCACGAATTTAACACCTTTAGTTACTCTTACTCAAATAAAACCTACAAAAAAAAAAATAAAAATCCCACATGAAAGGCTAATAGCCATAGTTGCCCGGGCCCTTTTGAAAAATTAATTAATTTAAAATATACATATGTTACGGTCCAGGTGGACAAATCAATCATTGTTATACAATGCCCGGACATTGTATACAATGTCTAAGATATTTGGACAAAGTAAATAATGCGTCTTCAATTCCCATATAGATTAGTCATTGTAATACAATGTCTAGTTATCGTATACAATGCTGAAACTGGTGTGGGCAATGTGATTATTTTAAAGTATTATATTTTATAACTTATATATATATACAACTTTTGGTGCTCCTGCTAAATTGCAAAGTGATAACGGTAGGGAATTTGCAAACAAGGTAGTTGAAGAATTATGTAGCATGATGGAAAGACTTGAAAATAATACACGGTAAGCCCCGCCATTCACAAAGCCAAGGTTATGTAGAACGTGCCAACCAAGATGTCAAAAATATGTTAGGAACGTGGTTGCAAGATAATAAGGCTAAAAAATGGAGCAAAGGCATAAAATGTATACAATTTATAAAAAATCGAGCTTATCACCACGGCATTAAATCTACACCATATGAAGCTATGTTTGGCTCTAGGGCTAAAATTGGAATAAATAAATGTATACTCCCAATGCATGTAGTAGCAAAATTAAAAACGGAAGAAGATTTAAAAAAAACCTTAAACACTATTGAAGAGGAAGAAAATAAAGAAAAAAACAAGGCCAATGAAGTAATTACAGTAGAAAATGAAGAAAATTACAATTCTGAGGATACTTTGAACTCTAAAAACTTTCTATTCACACAAAAAGAAACGAATGTGTACATAATTTAGAAATTCAAGCAAATAAAATGAAATCTATCTCTAAAAGAAGGTTTTGTGAAGTACCCGATATTCAGTTGTCATTAAGAGAAGTAGCTAGGTTGTTTTCAAATCTAGGAGGCCAAGGCTATGACCGTTGCAATTGTGGTCAAAAATGTGAAACAAGGAGATGCAAATATAAAGCTGCTGGAATATTATGCAACACCAAATGCCATAATGGTAATACTTGTAAAAATAAATAGTTTATTTTATAAAATTGAATATAATTAATAAAATATTCTACATTTTGTTTACGAATCAAATCTCTTAAATATTAAATAAAATTTATAATTAATTATATAATGTTCATTATAATATATATTCATCAAAAAAATTGTTCACCTGGCACTTGTAGTACTGGCCGTTCAGCCGTTGTATACAATGTCTAGTTTATGTGAATAATTATCTACTTGGCTTGAATAACTCGGACATTGTAAACTTTGTCCAGTCAGTGTTTACACTGACCATTTATCCACCTGGATCGTAACAGATACATGAATCCATCATAAAAATATATATGTAGTAAAATAAAAAACTCAGTAAAATCCGACTACTATACGTAGGTCGGGTGAGACTTCACGGTCGGATGACACACACACAAAGGTGTAGGTGTAGGTACGATATCGCTGTGTTGGTATTCTTTTAAACTTGAAACTTACGTCGCAATGTTCTCAATTGCTACGCAAAACACATGCTTTATTCACTAATAATTAAGCCAAAAAACAAAAAAGTTCGATGTACATCGGCCGTCAGTCGTTAAAAACACATTTTTGTATAATTTTGAATAATTATGTAATTATAATTGTTGGTTTTTTAAAAATTATAATGAAGTCATAAATGTGACATACCATCACAAGGTTAATAATTTTATAAGATTTCCATGTATAAAATATATAATAATGTATTTTCCCTTAAACGTGTTATAGTGTAACTATTGATTTTAAAAAGCTAAATTATAAATTAAAAATAAAAATATTCTCGAAAAAATTGACGTAATTTTTAATACTGTGTGACGTGTGCATAAATGAGTCTTGCATTGTAAGCTCATTAGTCATTATATGTAGTATGTAAGTATGTTATGTGTACATACTGATTACCTTTAATTTGAGTAATATATAAGTATTTAGTAATCTGCAGTATACAGGAATGGTAGATATAGGATTTGTCAAAACTCAAAAGTGTATATAGAACTATATTTTATTTGTTTTGATATAATATTTGTATGTACATTAACTTTGAAAAGGCTCCACGCGTAGAATACTTTCAAAGTGAGTAATACTTGACTCTGACTTTTTGTTTCGTTTGACTTTAGATACGACTATTATTTACGCGTTGGAAATGTTTGAAATTTGACACGATTAAAATGTAAAATCTGTTTGAGCTATAATTCACTTTTTGTCAAGTACATACCTACAGCGTTTTTAGATCCTGAACGATTCAAAAAATATATTTCATTACTTATTTATTTTTAGATTTTAATCTTACACAGTAAACACTAATTAAATTCGTGTTTAATAAGCATCTAAAAATGTCTATACATAAGAAAAAATTTTCTAGACTACAAGATAATTTACTACTTTCTTTTCTAGTTGATCTGCAGATGATCGTAACGATTTTTTTATTACAATTTTACACCAAAATCTATTACTATTTTTACGTTGTATAGATCTAAAGACTAAAAAGCACGTATACTATTATAATAAATACCTACAATAATAATCATGAGACTGTAAATTTACAACGTACGTTATTAGGTTAAGTTATTCCCCTGGATATTATTTAATAATGAACATAATTATATTGTTCTATCAAATATTAATAAATCATTATATGAATAGAGTGACGGTCGATTTATTTATTTATTTTGTTAGTGGACTATCTTATGAACAAAACTTGCCTAAACATATTATTCTTCTATACATAGTTAATTAAATAAATAAGTACTTAAATTAAACCAAGTTTTAAGGCAAAAGAAGAAACGACTCACTCTGGTCATTATTTTTACAATACGTCGAATAACAATTTTCCATCTAATCTCAACGGACCGATAAACGACAAATGTCGAGGGACAAATGGTTGCGACAATCTGTTAACATAAAAATAATACCTATAAGCTTGTAAAAAATAAATGTGTATCCTTATATTATCTTTTCTATACACGTACCTAATTCTAACTGAATACACATTCCTATATATAAAAAAAAATACACAATACAATTTCAAAAAGTAATAATAATAATTAAAATACAATAATGTTAGTGGCAAATTAAAACGCGTTGACCGGACTGGGTTTGGGCAGCCGCTTTTAGGTTCATACTATAGACAAACATATAATATGACATGGCCATATATTTTGACAACAATAATATTTTGAACAAACTGCGCTGCTCTGCCAACTAAGAAAATTCGATTATACACTTCATATATTATTGCAATGTAATTGTTCTCTGACAATAGATTTTACTTAACGGATCAATAAATCCTTATATTCTTGCTCCACTCTTTTTTTCCAAAAACACATTGCATTTTATTGGATCCAAATTCAACCACTCTTATTTCAAGCTTGGGTTTTAATGGTTGTTTCGTAAACCATAGTGACGACGGCGGCGGTGTATTCAAATATTCGGAATTCGAATTTACTGTAATTTACCTATGGCTGTTACATTTCTCCTGACTATATGTATAATTATATACTCTTAACGAACTGTCGATCGAGTGTGAAAGTATATTGATGTTGTATTATAATACCTATCGTGATGATATAAAGACTGCCTAACCCGCAGTTGAAATTATATCCTAGTGCATTGAAGACCGCAACAATGTTAACCCGTACTACACCATTATAATGTTGGAAAACTAGTACCGGATGTCAGTATTGGCTCAATATTATAGTACATAACGTCATGAATTAATTAGCTCTTTCAAGTTGACCAATTTATTTGAAACCAATGCCAATGCTGGGGCTAGTAAACAATAGCAATAAAAAACATACCAACACTAAAGATTTTATTTCAAATTTCTAAAAATGAATTTTCAATTGCAGCTCTATATAACGGGATTGTTTAGGACCAAACATTTTTCCGTTGTAAAGAGTTTCCCGTCATAAAGGGGTTAATTTCATATATTATTTGCACCGGGACTATTGATATTTTCTGTTATAAGGAGGATTCCGTTTAACAAAGGCTCCGTCATAGAGAAGTTTTACTATATTTAATATATTGGCATTGACACTTATGCATACAAGTGTGTAAGTGTGTCACACCAGCTTTCGAATTTCTCAGATCTCCTAATTCAGGAGTCCACAGGCGTCACACCAGATCCTCCCTCAAGAGTTTTCGATAGTTCAAAATAATCTTTTTTGCTGTACACATCCTGAATCCATACGCGAACAAATTCGTATGACTAGCGTGCTAGAGGATAGAAAAAAATTCTAAGAAATTCGAACGTGATTTTTCGCACTTTTCTTAGCACTTGCATACTGGGAATCCAATACGAAATAGCGTTGTCATCATCCGACATCTAGATATATACTAACACTGGCGTAGTACTTGCGTGTTACCGTACTCGTTGTGAATTTCCAATTTCAGGCATGATAGTAAATTAATCGAAAACGGACTGCAATAATAACCAATCGTTAGAAAAACATGCGATCGCGGTTCGTACTCGGACGATTTGGATAATGTTCCGCAATGAAGTCCAAAAAAAAAAAAATAATAATAATAAATAAGAAAAAAGAAAATAAAAGTTTTATGTCCACTCGATGGCATTTTACAATATATAAATAAATACATTTACCGATTGCTATAATAAGTCTGTGGCGTGACCGCACGGTTTTGACCACATGGATAATAAATAATCGAATAATGTCCGCATGTGAGTTGGGCTGCAAATATGAAATAGCTTCCGTGTAGTCGTGTAAATGATATTCGTGTTATGCCTTGTACACTGCAGTCATCCGTGGGCGTGCCAAGATTTATGATCCCATCGCGAACACCTATAAAGTATAATTGATATCATATATACCGTGAATTAGATTAGTTACATAATGTGAAAATCTATTGTTATTCATACACCACCGCCGGTTTAAAACGAGGCCGTTCGTAAATTGAGATTATCGAAAAATAAAAATAAAACCCTCGTGAATATATTTTCCACGAAAAATCCCCGACAAATCAATTGAAAAATAAATTTAATTAATTTTAATTATTATTTATATATATATATAGGTACTGTAATGAATCGAGTTAGAAATTATTATTTAATTAATTTACAATAAAACGGATACTACAAGGATTATTTTACAAAGTTAAAATATACAAATTCAGTACCTTTATAAATAAATTAAATACTAAACATTAAATATAGTTCTGATGCTACTTATACCACAGCAGTACACAAAATTGTTTCTAGTAAACTCAATAAATTTAAATGATCTTATAACGATAACTTTATTATATTTTATAGTTTAATGATCAAGACGCATTAATTTGAACCTCGCTGCTCGAATTTCTAGACTCTAGATTTACATTTGGAATAGATCCTTTTAAATACATTTTTATACTATCCTTTTTATCATTATGCTCAACTGCAGTACGAAAATGATAATGTATACACTATACACATTTGTCCGTATCGGTAAAATGCAAATACACGTTATGTTTTTACGAATGTTTGCTTTTAAATCGTAACGTTGAAGCCAAAAACCAAAGCACCTCAAAGACTCCAACCATGAGATGCTTTAAAACAATAATATATTCTGAACGGAAGTGAAAATCGTATATTATAAGTAGGTATATGTGGTTGTGTGTTGAGCTTGAACATTAACTTTATGCTCACAGTGATCTATTTTTCTCCGTACACTATATTATATACTGCTGTATAGCTAATTACATATGCTTAGAGGATAACTACATTATTAAGTATTAACGTATTCCGAACTTTCGTGACCAATATAGAAGACATCGTTATCGAAAACGTAGTATATGTTACCTCCGCATGTCCATGCCACTACTCACTGGCCATGTTACGCATGTCCGCTGTCATGGAGCATATGATAGTATATACGGAGTTACTTGTATACATCATGAACAATATGCGTGTACGGTATATGTTAACGTCTACCCATGTAATTTCACTACGGGCCCGATATAGAATTGAAAATTATGTTTGTTTTTAATTTCATATTTTTTGCACGAACGAAAAAAACACCCCTGTAATAATTATTTACCGGCTAATAATTTATGGTGGACCCCGAAAAATAACGATACCGTTTTGTTTATGGTATGTAAGAGCAGTATACGCGTATCGCTGTTTATCGTTAACAATTTGAATAATGATGATATAGAGTTTTATACTCCTAATAAAATATGCATTAATCGTTCGATTATTACATGCGCGTATCACATATTTTCCGTGCAATGTGTATACAGGTCACAAAAAAATAATAATAATAAAAGAAAAAAATCTGTCAATATAATATAATATGTATAGTACCTACCTACCTACGCCAATATATTTTTCGTAGATTACAAAATCAAAAATTGGTAATATTACTCCTACGCGCACGCGTTACGAAATGTTTATTTATGCGTTTTTTTTCTTTTTTAAATCTACTTTAACTTTTATAATATCATGTACGTATATATATTATATACCAATGGTATACTATGGGGAGGTGCTAGAAGGGTATCTCATTTAAATTCATTTTTTTTGTATGAATATTTTTCAGTTATAATTTTACTTTGGTCCTTGATGAGTATTTAAAAAATACATTTATAATTTGATTCATTTAACAACAATGAAGAGTAATAATGTACAAATAATAGGATAATGGGTGAAAGCTATTTTATGACCAATAGAGCGTAAGCCAATACAATAATATTTTTATTAAATCGACAACGACATAACTTTTGTCACTAAATCCGTGATGGACAAACGGACACATCGTGGGCATCCTATGATTCCTATGTGATATAAAAGTATTTCGCAAGAACTGAAAAAGCATTACAATGAATTATATATAAGGCTTCCTGGATTTCAAATTTAATTTAACCTTTTATACATCATTCGTTCGACTGAATTGGAAGAAAATTGAATTAGCAGCATTATACACAAGATGTTTGTGAAGATTTTAAAGGTAAATGGACAGTCGACCCACGCTGTAATCTCCCTAGTGTATTTTTTATCGGAACTGACACTATGCGATATCGTATTATATCGTGTGTACATCTCGATTTCGGCTCCGTCTCGTCATCGATAGGTGGACTTTATTTCCCAAGGTCCCGTCCACGTGTATATAAGTACATTTAATTCTATTTTTGTCGTAGTCATTTTTAATTTTTTCGGTCATGATATTATCGTCATCAAAGTGTTCAATAAATGCTCGCAGTTATGGAAATACCGTTGGACAGTAATAATAGCAACCAGCTTAACGAAATGACTAAATCTGCTACATTTGAAAGATGCTAGACCCGGAAGCCGGTCCATGTTAGGCACTAATACGTAAATTCAAAATAAAAGGAGTGGACTTCTAGTTCGAATGAAACTCCACAGCCGGGTAAAATATAGAGATGAATGAATGATTATGCTGTATTGGTTTCATAAACTTTCAACCAATGTGCCAATGTCCATTGCAAAACGATTCTGAGTGAAAGAGGTTGAGTTAATCAGTTAATATTAATAAAAATTAATGATATATGTATAGTAGTAAAACCAAGTTACTAGTAATAAGGTAGATTTAACTTTCAATCAACTCAAGGTCATATAAACAACACAAATTTCATTCACAAATTTATTATTTACTCAGTAAATATTTCGAGTCGCTATGACAGCCAAAATAACAACCAAATAACTAATGTTATTAGGTTGTATGTTACACTGTAAGTTTTTCGTGATTATTTAGAAAACTATCAAGAAATTTAAAAAATGACTCCGTCAAAGTACCAATGAGACAAAATTCCCTATCAGAAAAGTACCAGGTTGTATATTATATCCGATCAATTCTTCAAGTCGTATATATGAGAACAATAAATATTTTCAACACATATCATGGTAAAACCAATGCATTCCTCGTTCCATTCAGAATGTACTTATACCTATGACTGTATTTAGAATTGTGCCTTCCTGGGGCAACAAAATTGAATCAACCCTCTAACCCATAAGGAATGTTATATACATTGTTACATATCTTATATAATAAACGTAGATGCAGTTTTAACATTTCCCTCCCCCCCCTAAATTCAGTCCTGCATATACCCTTATGGCCTTATACTGTTCAGAAGTCTGAGATATAAGGTAGCTCTAGATATAACTAGACTATTGCTGCAGTAACTGCACGCGTAAAAAAGCAATAGCAATTCGACGAATATTGAGTATAGAAATATCGTAGCAATGGTATTCAACAAGCGATCCGTTATAACACGTATTAATATTAACGATCCGTTGTTAAAATTAAACAATTGAAAAATTAATTATAGGTTACACTGTTACAGTTATGATGAAGTATAATAATATAAACTCGAGTAATTTTTTTATACATATAACGACCCACCAATATATAATAATATCATGTACGTTCGGTCTGGGTTGTTTTGTTTTATTACCATTTTCGGCCGATATGTTTTCATATGACGTATACACTGCACAATAATAATATAAAATAATTTCCCCATTCAAAAATACTTTATATCATGTATCAAGAGAGATAATGGCCCCGAGGTCAACTACCCTATATTCTATTCCAGACACTATTCGCAGCCGTTGATGTCCATAAATTAATACGAAAACGTTTCGACTCCAAATAATAACTATATTGTATAATAATATACTAGTATAATAGCCGTTTTAAATGCATGTAGAGGTAACGAATAATTCAATTTCGGCACGTATTCAATGTAATATTATACCACACGCGCATCATATATTATTAAACCTAATACTAATAAATTCGATTTTAGAACGCATTTGTTTCTGCAAACTATTCTGAATCATAATATTACATTGATTTATAACCATATAAAATAATATGTGGTTTACCGGCTACTGCTGCTGACTTCTATATAAATTAATTATTCTATGTTTAAAATAATCCAAATAAAAATACGTGGCTATTCAATATTCATTATTCTATTCGGGCGAATTAATTGTACGCATTGATCGTACGAATAAAAACAAAATATTAAGTTATATTGGCATTAAAATATTTAAATTTTTCTATTAATAAAGCAGTACTACTTATGTACATTTTCAAAAAAACTATGGAATGCCAAAAATACCTAAATAGTACGCAAATATCGAGATATTTTATCATTATTAATGTTATAGCCTAATAAGGTTTAGATAATCGTAAATAAATTATATAAATAATTGCGCATTGCATTAGAAATTAACTGTACAATGAGATATTTTAAGTACACCCACCCTTATTTTTATTTTTAAATTATGCATATCAGTACTTTCAGGGCTATTTAAATCGAAAAATAAAAAGTGTAAAATAATTATTAATTTATGTTTTTCATTTTGTATAGTACGATGAGTACTGCAGTATTAAGCATGTACATTAAATCCACGTTATCCCGAAACAATAGCAAATAGTGATCAAATAAAATGACAAATTATTATTAATGACATTTTATACATTTTTTACCGACCAAAGAATATTTTTATCAAGGCTTTGATAAATACGGAATTGAATTTTGATGATTATCTACGCAACATAAAATTTCAGGAAAAATAAACTGAATACCTAATTGTTATTAATCACCAAATTACAAAAAAAAACCTAAGCATTAGATAATATAGTCTATTATAGTATATGCATTGCTTTAAAATTATGTAAGATAGAGAAAAGTGGTGAGATATTTTAGTGACGACTAAGAATTTAGAGAATAGTATGGCCAAATGCAGAAGAAAAAGAAGAAGAAGAATATTAATACGAATACTTAATATATATATATTTTCCATAAATTATAAATAAATCGAATAAACGCATAATTTAGGTAAAAAAAATGGTAAGCATGATTAAAAAAATCATCCTGTATTATAGTATATAATATTAATATAGAACGGAAAGTAAAATTATAAGTTGGGTTCGAGGGATATAATGTACCGCAACGTCCCACTACGAATTCTTTCAGCAGCTTCCGTTAAGCTGATAATATTTCAACCGTTAGTTGTGGGGTATAAATCGCAAAATATATTTTTTTAACCGGAAAATAATATAAGTAAAAGTGAACGTTTATTACATTTTTCCGAAAAGATTATCGATAAAAACTAACGCGGTGGGAAGACTACGCTACACGATGTGACATGTGATACTTGATATTATAAACGATGAGATGTAAAAGGATTAACTTTTTCCGAGTTAATTAAATATCTGTTAGATTTGGCTACATCAGATCCTACTAGTGTAGTTATGCGTGTTTCAGTAATTGCAGCTGTATAATATAAGGATAGCATTATCATTGCTAAAAAGAAAAAGAAGGTCATAAGTCTGATTAAGACATTTGGATTATATGCATAGATATATAATTTCTTCAAAGTCTTGTTTAATCTTGTATAAACGACGAAAATCTTTTAACTACCCATTTACTGATTTAAAAATAATTGAAACATCAGCCAGATGTTCAAATAAGACGTGGAGATAACATTATATTATATATACGTATAGTATAGTCACTTTGATAAATTAGTAAATTTAAAACGTGATTTTTACCCTTATCTTATGTATTGTTTTCCAGAAAAAAATTTGGCAATATATTTACAAAAGAAAATGTAGTGATGTAAATACAATTTTTAAAAGATGAATAACACAGTACTATTTTTGAATAATTTCTTATACTGTATGATAAATATATTCTTAGTATGCAGTATATTATATTAGTATAGAGCTGTATTTATTAAATAAAAGTTATTTTAAAAAAAAAAAAACCATATCATATAGGTATGAACGTTATGAATTCAAGACTATGTATATAATAAAAATGAAATTATATGAATATGTATGAATATGTATGAATGAATAAGTAAGTAATATAAAAAGTTAAAAAGAGTTTATAAATCTAGTAATTACTGTATTGTTTCATATTGATATTTATTACTATAGATACATATATACCTACAACAAACAAAAATGTTTTAGTGCTTTTTGCGAACATTTCATGATTCCAACAATTACATCACCGTTGGACAATTTGTATGCGTACAAGATAAATATAAGAGACACATTCATCTCTGAAGTTGTAGAATAATAATATCATAACTCATAAGGCACACTCCTCTCCTCCCGGAACCATAACCCACAGACCTATATAGCAGCCACCAACAATAATAATAATAACGTTATAAATACTGTATAAATACTGTTATTGAATTGAATTTCTTTATTTTCCTTCGGCGGATTTCTTCTCGCCAGGAGCAGATCCAGTGGGTGGGCCGAGCCCAGGCCCACCCAAAATGTTTCAACAATGATTTAGATTTTAAGTACCTATTGTCATAATGTCGTCCAAGTTACTGTTTTTAAATATTTATTATAACAATATGTAACATAATATAAATGTTTAGATTTATTTTTGAAATATTATCTCATCAATAGTTATCGAGTTGGAGAGTAACAAAACTACATTATTTTATTCGCATGTGATAAGTCAAGAGAATTACATTTTTAATTTAACTTAATTTTAATACTAATAAAAATTTTGTATTTAAATTAGTAACTATGTAAACTAATTCTTGTACTCATTTATGGGGGTGTACTCATCATATGTGGACCCACCTAAAATAAATGTCTTGGACCCGCGCTTGCTTCTTACATTCACCAAGTAAAACGTCCGATTTACTTGAAAGTGCATACATAAAATTATTATTATTATGTACCTATACATTGTTAAAAAACACAATAATAATTAAATTGTAGAGGTATTCACTCACCAAGTAAATTTTACCGAACAAGATTTTATTTTTTTTTTAGAAATCACGTTTCATCACTTTAGGGAATGAATTTTAAAAACCGCATTATAGATTGGAATTTTAAAAATCTTCTCTTGATTGCTTCTCTTGTACAAGGAACTTCTGTGTAAAATGTCAATTCTCTCCAGTGGTTTAGTCTGTGCGTTGATACATTAATTTATTGTTTTATATAGAGGTATAGAAGATTATAATTACATTGTATCGAATAATTTCCACGGATAGAACGCAGAACCACTACAGCGGTGACCAGCGATTCGGAGGGATGGATTGATAATGATAACGTTGTTTTTATTATAATAATTTATTCGGCCGTTCATTTCAGTTTGTAAACTAATGGAAATAGCGTTTTTGGAAGGACATCCGTCCACTAACCCTCACAGAGAAACGCCCGCCGGGTTGTAACGCAGTATCACGCAAGATTGTACATGCATGATAATTGTCATTGCAAAATAGCTGGTAACGGTACATAGGAATATAAACGCGTGTAGTTCCTCTCCGAAAAATATAATGCAAATTACTAAACTTTATACCGGGCTCATATTCTAATTGTTTATCAGAATTAACACATAACTTTTTAGCAACATTTCAAGAATGTTATTTTTTAAAAAAAAACATAAATATTTTTCGGTGAAGAAATCACTTTTGCATGCATGCGTGTAAACTTTGTCCACCGCAGCCAAATCGGTTCAAAAAAAATAAATAAAAATTAAAAATAAAAATAAAACAGTTTTTGATTCCCAAGTTAAACCCTTATCCTGTGCATATGTGCTTTGAAGGTATTTTAGGTGACACATCTCAAATATCATTTAAAAATATACTTATCTGAATAAATCTAAAAATTTTATGTTTAAAAAGAAAAAACGTATATTACAATAATAATAATTGATTTATATCCATATTGAATACATGGTATCTATATATAATAATAACTTCACTATTATCGGATTATTTTTCGCATTTACATCGTAGAAACAAATTAAATTAATTTTATTTACATAAAAATAATAATCAATCCGAGCTCTACCACTGTAATATGCTGTAAGCCCATCAGATTGTGGGAAGTGGATCGTTTACAGAACGAACAACACACTATATTTAAGTCAGATCTTAGAATGAAAACATTTCATACTTATAACATATTAATAGCTATAGCCCACAGTAATATACTATTAGAAACTTCGGTCCATATTGATAGTACATATTAAATCCCTACGTTTAATTAGCGTTTTATTGGTATTGGATACTTTTTTTAGTTTAAATAGCCAAAAAATCTTCAATGTAATAATTATATCAAATGTAGGTATGATGACGGCCGGTGGCGGATCTTGAAGATGAAAATCCAATACTTGTTTTTCGATATTTTTCACTCTCTAATAGTTATACTTAAAACAAATCATCAATCAAACCAAGATATAATATTGAATTTTTCACAATAATGATATTATGGTATAAGTCAAAACGACAACATATACCTATAATAATATTCATGGAAAATTTCCGAGCGCGCATATTGCTGGTTCAAAATCAAAATGAATTATACTCGGTGTTTCCGCGCTCGTATTAAATTTTTATACACACTACCGGTGAATTTATGGAGTCACTTCACACTTGACATATATATGGACTAAATAAGCAGTAACATTTTATGTTTATCTATATATTAATGTATATTTACCGAAACGATAAAATATACCTTAATTTTCAACGTCCTGTATTATTAATATTGCATATTAATATTATTACAAATACACTATCACGTTTTAATAATACTTATGATCACATTAAATTAACAAAAAGCAAGCTGCAGTAATTGTCACGATAAATATAGATTCTCATGCACTACTATATAACGACTATGGAACTTTACGTTTTCGCGACCCTTATGTTACCTACCCTTTATGTTAGCTAAATCAGGATAATCGCCATTGATGATAACATTATACGTAACATGTACCTACTCTTACATATCATACGCAAATAGACATTAATGCATTATTTGAATAGCACGTATAAGAGTTGGACTGCGCGTAAGTATTAATTTATCAAAAGGATATATCCTTAGATACGTCTCACCACTGCCACCCGAAAGGTGGTCAAGATTTCTATACTTCTATGCGTGTGTGTGTGAGAGAGAGAAAGAGAGAGAGAGAGGACATTTATACATTTATATGTAAGAGCTTTACTGCGGTACGGATAATTTATTTGGCAACGGAATTCGCCAAGTACTCACCATACCGCGATTGGCGCGCACCGACCTCGTTTTTAAAAGCCATTAATCCTGCAGTGAACCTCCAACATCGAAATGTTACACGCACACATACACACACACACACACACATACCTCTATGTACATGCATGGTATATACGATGGCGTGACCACGATACGAGTAAAATATTCCTTTTGAATTAGAAATTTTGCTGTATGGTTGAGGCAGCGGCTGCCGTCAGTTCTTATCGTCCCCGAGTCTTCGAATGACTCGACAGGGTGAGCCGAGGCCCAAGAGCTTTAAAACTTCGAAAATGATCTCGTGATGTATCCAATATAGTGAGTGGCATAGGAAACCTATAATATTAAATAAATTACATACGTCTTGCTAGTTGTTACTAACAATGATCCCGAAAATATTATGAAACCACGAATTGTGTCATTAATTCAACATTCGAAATTGTCCAATAAAAACTAAGAGTATATAGGTGTTTGCAATGCAATTAATTTAAAAACATCGAACCTAACCTAATCATATAGATCAAATATATTAAATTATTATTAAATATGTTATGTAATAATTTTGTCCGTTTTTCAGTCACATAATAACTGCCTAATTTTTATTTTGTTGTGTCACGAAATCGATGAGTTTCTCTAGCATTATGTTTTATTGGTATGGGCAAATGAATGTCTCATGCAGCGTACTTATTTGTATATTGTAATCGATTGAAAAACATACAAGATATCATCTAGATCCCGAGAATCAGGCTTTAATGAATCATTTTTCAAAAAAGTTTACGGTAGTCGGGCCCACGACAACAGTATAATACCTATATATTTTAATACATTTTAGCTTTTAGTAAAATAACATTATTTTAAATATATATATTAAGTATACATTTTTTTTTTTTCATAATAAATCTGTTTAGCCTTTTTTTTTAAAAATTGTTGTATTTTTACGTTATTAAAAAATAAAAAGAAAAATTGATAAAATTATAATAAATGGACCCGATGTAATTAATAAACATTATATTTTCAATTTTTTTGTAATATAAATTGACATAGTTTGTGGCCCTATCTCCGGGCACCCTTAAAAAAAACATATGTTTAATCATA
The DNA here is from genome assembly GCA_025469195.1 of Chaitophorus viminalis. Classification (NCBI taxonomy): domain Eukaryota; kingdom Metazoa; phylum Arthropoda; class Insecta; order Hemiptera; family Aphididae; genus Chaitophorus; species Chaitophorus viminalis. Next base: position 220,102 of record JAIPRK010000309.1, read on the forward strand.
GACGTGTCCAAACCTTGGTGACCGGGGAGGCACAAGGCATTATTAATTAAAAAGTTATTATAAGGTATTAATAATACCTTATTTTTAGTAATAAACGTTTTATATAGATATAAGATATTATTAAAACATAAATTACGACAAAATTATTATTGTTTTTAAAAAACAAATAATTTTTATAAATAATGAAATGTACCTATCTTGTGGCTTTTTTTTTCTCCTAACATGATATTTTACTGAGTTCAATCCGCCAGGTTGGTGCCCCCCCCCCCCCCGTAAACACGTCTATGTGTTTAATTGAGGGATCCATTATATTAGCCGAGTAATACAAACAAATACGAAGCGAGTAGATAAAATGTGGCACAATTACTGATCGTCCCGGATAATATATACCTTAAGTGCACTTAAAAGATCCGCAATCGCAAAACAGTAAATATAATGTGTATAAATATTTCGTTTTAGAATACACTCGTGTACTGTAAAAACGCACATTCTCTGCGTTTTTCTGGAAACAATTAGAACCCTCTGTATACACGTGCACGTTGCAGATAGATATTGATATAATATTGTGTATACGGAGACAGACAGTCGTCATGTATTACGCGGACGTCTGCGGTCGTATATGGTTTAGGTATAATATAGCAAACAACATTATATACATAAAACAACATGTGGACGGTGAGTGTGCGGGCGTGTATGTGTGTAAATAATATTCTGCCAGTATATAATATATTTATAAGTATTTATACTATACAATATAATATATGTTAGGCCCTTTTCATCCATCACTCCGTCCGGCGAACGTTTTGACAATCGTAAAAATTGTTTTATCCACATAACATTACATCATGATATGTGTACGTGCGTGGTGAATATAAATCGGACTGTTATAATATTTATGTAGAAAAGCGGATATTATGATGTACATCAAAAGTTATATAAAAAGAATATAATAAAACAATTTTCTTGAAGATTATATAGTATAGCTAAAGAATATTTTAATATTTACTTATATCTGCACAATATTTATATTACATTACATAATATACGAATTACAGCATAGGTACCTGCGTACAGTGTCTCCCAGGAAAAAAAGGTTCAAAATTCATAATTGACTTACTCTGTAAGTACAGAGAACATTAATTTATATTAATATTATAAACTTATAAACTTACCTATTTTTAACCCCCCCCCCCACAAAAAAATTGAAAACACGCCACTGCCTATGTATAATTGTTCATTTTAATACTTCGTGGTAGAATGATAATATTATTCGGCATCGTCCGATATGCAAATAAAACTCAAGTGCTATTATGGATTTCTTTATTCTTCAACGTAAACAATGTTAATTAAAAAAGTAAAAAAAAAAACGACAAAAGTACGTGGGGCAACTTCGAATTATTATACGATTCGGGAGAAAAGTGCCGAAAAAAATAATCGTGAACACTGAATACGTAATAATTGATTTTGCGACGAAATAATTTTATTTAAACGGACAACACGCGCGCTATAGTGTCATTATTATTATTTTTATTTTTTCTACAAAATGTGCTAAATACCTGAGACACGTGGCACGTGCAACAAAACGTATTTTATTTATACAAACAATAATATTAACACCGGTTATTATTAATTAATGATAAAAATATAAGTATTTTAAAAGTATTTTCGACATTTTTCTTCTAACAACCGAACTTTGCCGGAAAACATTGTGTTTTAATATGAAATATTTACTTCATATATGATATCATATGATAATAATATCATGTAATATTATACATAATATACATTTTGTACTTTTATTTTGAAAAATTACCATGTATATATAACATATGGTTCCCCAAGAGGGGTCCTTTGAAAATAATAATGCCCTGAGAAATCAAAAATTTGATTCGTGATTCAATTTAAAATTTATTATCTAAATTCCCAAGATAATAAATGTATAGTCTTTCTTTAAGCATACCTTATATGTGTATGACATATAATACATGTTCATTATAACATTGTATATCTATTCAATAGATTACATAAGTGCATTATATAATGGCTTTCTAAAAGGAAATGTAAATTTTAAAACATTTTGTGGGTCAATATACCCCTATGGGACCAATTCCATAAGTATGACCTTGTTAAAGACGAGTGCACCAAAAAGGGCTTTGCAATACTTTCGTGCTTGCAAACTATTTCCTTATATTTTTAAATTTCGATAATAACGCACTAGTTTTATTCACAAAATAAATGTTGAAAAAAATTTACTATTGACTTTATTCTGGCTTTTGAATGCACTGCAAAGCACTTTTCTTAATAATAAAATAATAATGAGAGTGTTAAGAATTGAAATATGCAAAGATTAATTAGGCGTATGTTTAACTATGGGGATTGACTGAATGTGTGTTCATCCGGGATTGTTTAAAATAGGATACTCTATAAATTACAAATATATGTATAACATACATACTTTATACTAAATATATAATATATAAGTATACTGTCGTACTGACATACCATAGTAAGTCTAAAGTACGTCAATTATACAACAATGCTCTGCATAAACACACGTATAACTACCTAATAAAATATTTTTTACTTCACATAAATGAATACTAGTCTTCAATGAGAAACCCTTATGTACTTATAGAGCTTAAATAATATATTATGATGAACCAGCGATCCGGTGTCTGTACTGTGCATATCTAATGTAAAATAATTGCAAGACGGGTATATACAGTGTGCGTGTTGAAAATTTGAAATGTATACACGTTTATCGGATACACGTACAAAAGAACTTCAGCCCTATAATGGCTATAATGGTAAAAAACATACCTTAAATTCGACGACATTTTGGTTGGTTAAATTACTTTTTTGTTTTGAAAAATTCTTAAATTCTATTTCTTTTCGGTAGAAATTCGAAATTCATAATTAAATTGTATAGTTTTCCCAGTGACACAAGAACCTAAACATTAATAATATTATTAACCATCACAGACCCCGGCAAGGTCTCAGTCAACAATGAATGCCGCCGTAATAACTGTCAGCTGAAAAGTTGGTTACAATTATATAAAATCTCGCTTTACCCGTTATCCTCTAAGGGTAAAATATATATTACCAATGTGCAGTTCGATTAATTACACATTTACATGTATATGCTTGTACGTGTTTGATCTTGTCTGGACTGCACATATCGCGTGCTCTCAACTGCTCGTAAAGTTAAAATATCGAAAACGAGAGTCAAAAATCTCACGTCATCAAATCTTCACGGGTGCAGATCATAATATATACTCATCATTGAATTCGACAATAGGTCAATTAACTGAAATGTTTAATAAACTAGAGTCCCAGTACATTGTATATAGACAGGTACAAATTCACCACGTGTTTACAACATACGAAGATGTATGTATATTATCACACCGACTCGTATAGTAACAATAATCCAATAATAATCCAACGTGTGGCGGAACGGCATTCTCTCGATAACAAACGATTTTAGCAACCATTTTCAAGGTTTTCGTTCGCCACACAAGCGTATTATTATTACGTTAATTATAATTTATTACACATAAAACGCTGTATATAAATTCAAAATATAGCACTATTGTCTCCACACTTCAATTGCTTTTACCCCTATACCTATAAATTATAATACAGTAGCTATAACCTATAGGAACTCAATTATTCGATTATAACGTCTTGTGTGATCCGTTTACCATGTGATAAATAAAATTGTAATAAAAGGTTATTTTTCGAATAATATCGTTTGCAGTTGCTCAATGACGAATTTTCGGAGGGGTGACGTGGTGGTTCCCCTCCCTTAAGGTTTTTTTTTTGTTATTTAAACAAAAGCGCCTATAGAGCATAATGATTGTTACTCATGTCATAACCATAACTTTAACTTCAACTCAATAAATAATACAAAAAAAAGTATTTTTTTTGAATATCTTATAAATTATTATTATTTGATTATTAATACAAATTATCGAATTTAAATAACAATATGTTCAAAAAAAAAATTGGTTATTACTAGGACTAGAAACTAGAAACTTATAGGAGTTTTTGCATGTATTTTGTCAATAATTATTCAAAACAATATTGTATAAAAACTAATCTCATAGTAATAGAAGTTTAAGACAATAATTTTTATTTTGCATATTTTGCCTATTTGGCTCTCTTGTTATAATTGTAAATACAATATGCATTTATAATTGAAATTTTATTTTATATTTTATTTTTTTCAATACTAGGCTTGAAGAAGAAATAAAAATAATATTAATTAGTAGTAAATAAATTTGTAATATTTGGTTTTTAATGTAAAATAAAATATTTTAAGGGCATAAATGCAAGCGTATTTTTAGATTTTCTTTTCTTAAAGTATGAAGTCCTTATCCCTAATTATAACTTATTTCCACAAATATTGTTATAGTTTTTGATTATAAATACAATAATAGATAAAATCATTTTATCACAGAAAATCTGTGATTTTACCGCCAAGCAGCACTGCTGTAGGTACTCCTGTACTATTGTTACGTGTTACCACTTAATTTGTATGAAATTAATTAAATATTTTGTTCACTGTAGTAAATAAATCGATTGATAAATGTTGATTGCTGGATAGGTACTTATATTTTTAGTTTTTACTATTGCATTTTACATACAGTACATAAAAATAAATAAGAATTAATTCAATTATACGTCTATAGTTCTATACCTATGTTAACAAATATTCTAATAGGAAATTTATTAAATTATTATACATATAATAAGTAAAAAACGAAGAATTTTAAATTGTTTCTTTAGTAAAAAGCTATTAGAACTCCATGATATAGAGATATTTATTTTGGGCTTTTTTAAACAGTTGTTTAGTAAAATAATTCACAGATGACATGTAGTTTTTCTATATATACTATATAGAAAAACGTTGAGAATGGAATTATTGGAAACTAATTTTCGAAAACTTTTATCCCTAAATGTCGGCGTGTAAAGGACTATTGAACTGACAACGTGTCTAGTAATCCAGAACGACCAGAGCTCTTTGAAATTATTAAAAAAAAAAACCACTTAAAACGTAAAAAACAAAATATAAATGTATAGTGGTATTAAAACGAATTTGGACCTCCTTCCCCTTCCGGAAATGTTTTTTCAGTCACCTCCTTGTTAGTAGTACCCATAATTCTGTGACCCTAATTTACCCCCGTCTCAAATGAGCTTCAGATCTGCTACTGCAGCTGCTCAGCACCTCAAACTTTCCCCATCCGTGCCGACATCGACGCGCCCTCATCAATTACCAACGACGTTATCCCTTTATCAGTAAAATGATATTAGATATCAACATTAATAATGCCGATTGCTGATACACGTTATCAGACGACCGCATCCGCGTGATACCGGACCGGGATGATAACATTAGTAAAGTCTTCTAAATTAACAATAATTATTAGATTATTATTATTTTTTTTTTTTTTTTTGATTTTTTATTTTAATTTTTCCGGCACACACTTATTCTTGATCAAGATTTCACATGAAATCACATGTAAAATGAGTCGTTATGTCGCATTTGCAGCACAGGTCGGACGGCAGCATAAGTGCTCACTATTGGGACGCTTGGCATTTCGGTCAGTCGCATAGTATTGTATTCCTTAATTACCCTTCTGTTCGATGCAACAAATAGACAAAACTACCCGCGCGCCAACTTGAACACATTGGAAACAATGCTTCAACGTTTTTTTCAATTTAACTTTTACAGATGACCAAGCCCAACGCACGGTGATTTTAAGTAATTGTGAGGCATGGAAGACTGGATGGCTGCATTAAAGGTTACGGCCAGTAGAGATCTTTTAAATCAGGTTGGTACTTACCAGTTATATACTCATTTTAAATAATAATTTTTAAAATGTTGATCCCGGAATTTTGTTTACAGACATTTAATGACCTCTAAGATGATATTATAAAAAAAAAAAATTGAAACCATTGTTTTCTAATGATAATCGCTAAGTTTATTTTTTCTTAAAACAAAATAAGGTTCAAAAATTAACACTTGATAATGGATGACTATTGACTACTTGTTCAGGTTTAAACATATCCATGTTTCAATTTATGACATATTCCCAATCATATTATAATATACATATGAGTGTATTCAATTATCTATAATATATTGTTTCATATAATATAATTCTTTAATAAAAATAACCTACCAAGATTATAAAATATTTGTTTCTGAGAACAACTCATAGTGGATAACATGTGAGTTGTGAAATATATAGAAACAATAATAGATTAAAGAATTTTAATACTATATTCTAATCAATTATCAGAATTAATTCAATTTTCATTTTAATAAATGAAAATATCAATAGCTAACTTTAAATGTAATTCATTGTAAACTTATGTTTCATATAAATATGCATTCATATTGTTTAGTGTAAATGTTTTTTTAAGGAAATTGAACTTAAAATAATTTGGTAGTATTAAATTATTATTAGAATTACTTTATTTTTGACTCTAAACTATATTTATTGTTTAGCCAATCGGTGTAGATTTAAATGATTTGCTATCTGGAAATCATTTATGGCACGCAACATCTCATGCCCGTCCAACATATTGCAATATCTGTCGAGAACAGCTATCAGGTAATTTCAATACGGTTAACATTATTATTTATTTTATTCTTTTTTTTGTGAATTCTTTAGGTGTAACATCGCATGGATACAGTTGTGAGGTATGCAAATGTAAAGTACATAAAAGATGTGTAAGTAAAACAATCAGAAACTGCAAGTGGACTACACTAGCAAGTGTTGGAAAAGACATAATTGAAGATAAACAAGGGGTAAAAATTATTATTAATTATAATGAGTATTTAGGTACTCTTCTTTTAAATAAAACATGATGTATATTAATGATAGTCAGATATATTTAAACAAATTTTATTTCAACTATACTACATTTAAGTTATAACCTGGGATCGGATTTTCTAACAAATGTATGTTTCTTTTGAAAAGTCTTAGAACATTCAAAATACGAAAAATGTGTTTCACTCTTCCCTGATCTCATACATGAGAATATATATAGTTAATTTATGCTTATTTACATGCATTTTTTTTATATATAAAAAGAAATTAACAATGATTTAAACTAAACAGCCAGGTGCAACAACTCAAACTAAAGAAAACATGTATTAATTTTCAAATAGTACCTACATATTCAGTTTTTATTACCGATTACATCAGACAATAATTGTTTGTTTCTAATAATTTGGTTATTATGAAAATCGTGTCGGACGGAATGTAATTTGTAATTGTTGAATTTGTCGTTGTTATGTGACTAAACATTCAAAACATTCAAAATTGTATTTTAGATTTTAGTGTTCCGCATTCTGCTGATATGTTTACTTGTGTGATTGTTCATAAACGACTTGAACTACTATTATGGGCCTACGGTAATAGTCTCGTATTTTATAATAAATTTATATAAATTAAAAAATGCCTAAAGTAAAGCAAAGTTTATCAAATCGGATTATAATAATGAATTTGGTAAAATACAAAAATTTAAAAATTTATAAAAGAAGGTATAATAAAAAATGCTGATGATTTTAATTTAGATAATTTTCAATTTTTAGTGGCTTTTTGTGTGCATATAAAAGCGCTAAAAATTTACTTTATTTGTGTTATAACTTCCGAACCTTGGTTATAACCATATTATAGGATTATATATTAATTAAGAGTTAATCTTAGGTATAATTTTTCTAATTACCTAAGTGTTTGAAGCTACCATTAAAATGTAATTTTTTATTTAATAAATTTATGTAAATGAATATCTAAAGGTTTTTTAGATGAAATTTGCTTATATTAGTATAAAAAATTAATTTCAAATGTGATATCATAAGCAAGTTTCTATCAAATTTATATTACTAGCTCTAAATTTCCTAGGTTCCACTAGATCTATAGTATTAAGTTCTTAGGAAAACTGAAAAAGATAAACTATACTTAATTGATATTGATATAGAAGTTAGATATTTGTCTACATACATTTTAAAATCATTAATGTTTATATTATTTTATCAACTAAAAATATTTATGAACTTAAATTCATACATCACATTATATTGTAAAATTATTTAGTATTTAAAAAGTTGTTTTAGTAAATTTGAATTAATATTAAATGTTTATGTATTAGAATATTTTAATGATACACCAATGGATGGAAGGAAATTTACCTGTATCTTCCAAGTGCGCAGTCTGTGATAAAACTTGTGGATCTGTGTTAAGGTGTGTATTTTTTTGGGTCATATTGAACTCTAATTAATTTATCTGATTAAAAATATTAATCTTTATTTGAATTTTAATTAGACTTCAAGACTGGAGATGTTTATGGTGTAGAGCTACTGTTCATACAGCATGCCGCCCCAAGCATTCTATTAAATGTCCTTTGGGATCTAACAGACTTAGTGTGGTACCCCCAACTGCTATACATTCTGTTGGTAAGATATAATTTTGAACTAATTATTAATTAGTATGAATATATATATATATATATATATATAATTGGTATAAATTATTTAGTATGAATACATAAATACTATCTTATTTTATATTTACAGGTAGTGATGATTCTTTAGAAGCAATTCAACCTCATGGATGTTCACCATTATTGGTGTTTGTTAATTCTAAGTCAGGAGACAATCAAGGTGTAAAATTTCTCAGGCGATTCAAACAGATTTTAAATCCAGCCCAAGTGTTTGATCTCATTGGTAACGGACCTGGACCTGGGTAATTAAATTTGAAAATTGTGTTTTATTGAAATTAATTTTTAATTTTATTATTCAGGTTAAGATTATTTAGACATTTCAATCCATTTAGAGTATTAGTTTGTAGTGGTGATGGTTCTGTTGGATGGGTACTTTCTGAAATTGACAGACTTAATATGCAGGTAAAATTTTTCTACTTTACCAAAATATTGTAATTACTAATCTAATTATTAATGGCACTCTAGGTTCAGTGCCATGTTGGTGTACTGCCATTGGGCACTGGAAATGATTTGGCCAGAGTATTGGGTTGGGGTGCATCTTGTGATGATGATGCCCATTTGCCACAGATACTAGACAAATATGAGCGAGCCAGTACTAAAATCCTTGACAGGCAAATTAAAACTAAATAAAATATGTAAGTTGTATATCTCAACACCTTGTTCGCACATTTTAGATGGAGTATAATGGTATATGAACGTAGCATTGACATTGGTAGTGGCACAAAACTCACAATGAATTCTGGAGTACAAGAGAGTATTAATTTAGAATCAGCAATTTCCACTTACTACAATTATATTATGTCGAATTTGAGCATTATTTTAGAATCTGATAAACACGAGGCAATTGTCAATACAGCTAAGTTAGTACATTTTGTATTAGTATTAATGAATTAAAATGTATTTTTCATTTACCAACAATATTTATAGAGTTTTATGTGGTACTGTCAAAGATTTTATTGTATGCATATCAGAAATTAGTAATGGAATGGGTGATTCTGATTTTAATGATATGCGGCAAGATTTAAAATATAAATTAGATACACTTTTACAACTTCTTCAAAAGGAAGAGTTCAAGATAACATATCAACCAAAAAATGTAATTATTTTATTTATATTTTCCTTGTTGTTTTTATTTTATCTATTTTTTAAATTTTGATTTAATATAATTTATTATTTTCATTTAGGAAACAGATCAAAATAATTTGACAAATTGTGATGAAAAAAATGCTCATATTGATATTAATGAAATAAGAAATAATTATGTAGAAAATTCTGAATGCTCAGCCATTAAAAAAGTAAGTAATATAATTTTTTTTCCAAGTTTTCAATTATTATTTTTGATTCAAATTTACAAATTACCTTCTTTATAGGTGTATAAAAAGCAATTACTCGAAAGAGCTAATAGTCTTAAAAAGTCAGTTTCAAAATTAATTGAACATTCTGGCAAGGCAACTTTTTCTACGAATATTTTAATTCCACTTCCTATTTCACAACTGGTATGTAAAACTATTTTTTTACTAGCTATAATTAGTTATAACTTATAAGTTATAAGATATAAAATGGGTAAAATATGTATTCAAATTATTCTGTCTAATATGAAAAGAAACATTATGCTCTGACAAGTATAATATAAATATATTTAAATATTTAAATCATTTTGTTATATTTTATTTTTATTATTTTTTCTTGCACTAAAAATGTCTCCCTACATTAATAAAGATAACTTTTACTTAGGCATTAATTTTTTTTCCTCTCAATTACTAAGTAAATATTTAAAAAAACTAATAGTATATTAGATTGTTAGTGAAAAAAGGAATGTATTTGTTTTATCATGATGTGCACGGAGTTACATTTTTTTGGGTTAGGTTTTATAACTTAATTCAAAAAAAAATTAGTTCTAATTCTTCTAGTTGGTAATTTTAAAGGATCATCTTTTGATTCTCTCAATAGTTTTCCGAAAAATAGGAAAAAACGGGTGGGCCTCGCTTTGCTGTACAGTTGGGGGTAGAGTGCACTTCGTTTATAGGATAGGTGATTATTACAATGGATTTGTTAAATTTGAATGTAATGATAGATATCATTGTATACGAATAACGATTCTGAACAGAGTTAATATGTTTGTCAAAAATGTGTATATAATAATATAATATTTTATATTTAAATTGAATTATAATGCAATTTCGTAAAAATTTAAATTTCAAACGGTCATAAAATTTTTTCTTTAAAGCCCGGTAGAAATTATTTTTAAATATTTTTGAAGATTAGCTTATGGACAACCAAATGTTAAAATTTTGAACCTTAAGTATAAACAGAAAAAAATTTATGAATTTTCAATTACAAAATAACTTGTAAATTATCGCGATTTTAACATATTTTATACAAATTTAAAATTTATGGGCTTATAAAAAAAATGTGAATGAAACCATCTCCGATATTTTTTAGTTACAATTAGTATAACTTGTAATTAATCCTTTAATTCATTTTCAAGAGTTTGCGAACGGCCAAAAAAATTTTATAGATATTTTAAAAAAAAAACTTACAAAAATCGAAAATTTAAATTGTCTATAAATAAGTCAAAATATGTCAAAATACATTGAAAACTTAAGTATGTATAGATAATGACAATATAAAGATTTGGTGAAAATTTCAAGTTGTTACGGTTTTTCCTATTTGAGTTAGAGCAAATTTCAAAAACCGATATCATTTGTCAGTCTAGACTATTATACATTATATTATATTTTACATGTAATTTTATATCAATATTCGCTGTTCAAACACTAATAAAAAAAAAAAATTGTGCTAATGGATTTTAATAATTTTTGAATGACAATAAAAATTCCTTCTGTCAAATCTTCTTTTCAATTTTCAAGTATTTTGTACGAGCCAAATTTTTTTTATCAACGATTATATAAAAAAAAAATGTAAAAAAATCGAATATTTTAAATGCCTATAAGTGGCTTAAAAATCAATATAATATTTTGAAAAAAATATGACATTGAGGAAATTCCTATCTTAACTGGTAAAAATTTCAAGTTTCCGCGACTTACACTTTTTGAATTATAACAAATATTTAAAATCGTTTGACAATAAATTTCTATTTTATGTAATTTCGTAAAAATTTAAATTTCAAACGGTCATAAAATTTTTTCCTTTTGGTCCGGTAGAAATTTTTTTAAAGATTTTTGAAGAGTAGCTTATGTATAACCTAGTGTTAAAATTTTGAACCTTAAGTATAAACAGAAAAAATTTTATGAATTTTTATCTACAAAATAACTTGCAAATTATCGTGATTTTGACACATTTTATACAAATTTGAGCTTTATGTACTTATAAAAAAAATTTGAGTGAAACGATCTCAGACATTTTTTAGTGACGATAATTTTAACTTATTATAAACCTTGTATTAATTTTTCAAGAGTTTCCGGTCAGCCAATTAAATTTTATAGATGTTTAAAAAAAATAAATTTACAAAAATCGAAAATTTAAATGGTCTATAAATAAGTCAAAATATGACAAAATACTTTGAAAACTTAACCATGTATAGAGAACGCCAATATAAAAATTTGGTAAAAATTTCAAGTTGTTGCTGTTTAAGAAAATCGAAGCATTTTTACTGCCCAAAAACGTGATGATAGACACAAAAAAAAAAAAACACATATCATTGTAAAACCAATAGATTCCATTACTCCGTTCAGAATCTAAAAAAGTTTTTACCCGGATACAGGATTTGAACTCTATTTATATTATTTTTTTTATCATAGTAACACAAACAAGTTTTTGCGTACTTATATATTATAATATTATTTTAAAATATATAAACTGATTAATCTGACATCTTTCACTTAGAACCATATTTCCACCCATCTCTTTAACTCACCCTGCCATGAAGTCTCATCGTTTTTTTTTTTTTTTTTTGATAAAATTAAATTATACCAGTTTATTAATTATTAGTTATAAGGCTTAGATTTGTAAGTAAAAATTATACAATTTTTTTAAAAAAAAAAATGTGTGAATTATATACAAAACATATTATATGTGAATATACTTTAAGTAACTAATTATAAATATTTAAAAAATAAACTTAACATTTTAATTTAGTTTGCTATAAAATAGAGATGTAGAAAAAATATACAAATTTTAAGCCTTATCTGCACTAACTTATTACTTTATTAAGCAATTCGTTCAATATTTATACTAAATTACATAATGTTATAAAACTGTTTTAGTCATCACCTAGTATGGACAATAATCTCAACCTTCAGCAATTAACCCCCATGTCTATTGCTAATCCGATATCTATTTCCCCTGTACCTATGCTAAGAAGAGATTCAACAAATTCAACAGAATTAAATGTAGAATCATTACCGGCACCTGTAGAATTTGCCGACTGCCATCGAGAAATAGTTCTGGATGATCAGAATGCAGTGTATGTTATATAGTTTTTTTCTTTTACTTTTAAATTATTATTTCATAATAAATAATAAAACAAAATAAATAGGCTTTCAGAAGAAGATACAAGTACATATCAAACTTCACAGTATGATGATTTGAATAGTTATTGCCAAATATATGAAACTGATAAATTTAAAAATGAATGCAAAGATCAAATTAGTGAACCATTAAAAACATATCCAACATTTAAAATAAGTGAAGAAGAATCTTTAGGTAATATTTATCATATTGATTCATCTGAAGCATCTGATGAAATACCCGACAGCTATAAAATGTGTGATAATAAATGTCAAGCATCCTCATCTCGTTACAGTTTTCGCCAAGCTTGTAAAGGTACATTTTCACGTCATAACCATAAGTTTAATATTGGTATGAGTGAATGTATAGAGTCAGATATTGATGCCTCTAATTTAATATCTTCATCACCAGAGGATGAAGTTAGTGAAGACCTTCATAAAGAACTTGGAATAATAGATAATAATTCCAAAAAGTGTAGTTTAGCTCATTTCATTGAGGGCAATGATATTGCAAGGAAATCAATTAAATGCCGTCATCTTAATAAAACTTACAGCGATATGGAAACTGAAACAGAATTAAGACTTAATTATAGTAAAAACGTTCAAGATAAGTGTATTGATAAAATGAGTTTAGAAGTACCAAATGAATCTAATTTAATTCCAAATAAAAATGAAATAAATGTCAGGATTCAAGGTTCTAACGGTAATTTAAGTACTAATGGCGATCATTCATTTCAAGATCCTAAACCAATAAGCGATATAGTTTTTGACGCTGATGATGATGAAGATGAATTGCATAATTTCAATGAATTGAAAAGAAGTCAAACTATGGCTGGTCCTGCTGTTGTCATAAATCCACCATCCCCTCAACATTTCTCACCCAATAAGATGTGCGATGTTGAAGAGTCACACTTAGACTGTAGAAGAAATAGCTTTGATAGTTGTCGAAGACGTAAGTGTAGACATTTTATTAGACTAAATGTATACTAAATTATTATTTTTATTTTATTTTGTAGTTTCTGCTGCATCACCTATCATGTTAAGTGCTTCACCTTTGCGGTCTTCTCATAAAATTTCTAGTAGTACAGCATTAAATACTCAGAATCCTTCACCTACACCATGTTCAATACAAAATGACACATCGCATAAGCACAATAAGCGTTTGCCCATCATCAACCCACTCGTCGCTTTACCTACTTGGCCAAGTAAATATAATTATTTTAAAACAATTATATTTTCTCTTAATAATTACTTTCATTATTCTTTTAATAGATGTAACAGAATCAAGTTTAATCAGTCAAGTATTGTTAGCAAATGCAGATGCTCTATGTGCTCCAGCTGTGCCTTTGATGGACCCCGATGAAACATTACTGTAAGTTAAAGGAGAATTGGAATTTACAAATGTTGCAATAATACTTTTTTGATTTCAGTGAAGGATTTTTCGAAAAATGTATAATGAATAATTATTTTGGAATTGGCATAGACGCTAAGATATCATTAGATTTCCATCATAAACGTGAAGAACATCCAGAAAAATGTAGATCAAGAACCCGAAACTACATGTGGTATGGAGTCTTAGGAAGCAAACAATGGTTGCAAGTATGTACATATACCTTTAAACAAATTTTTTGTATTTAAGTACCAACTTTTTATTTTTACTTTAAGAAAACTTATAAAAATTTGGATCAAAGAGTACAACTTGAATGTGACGGACAAAGAATTCCACTCCCTTCATTGCAAGGAATTGTAATACTTAATATTCCTAGGTATAATTGATAATTTCTTTTACTCTGACAACAGTTATCAACTAATCTATTTTTTATTTTTTTTTAATATTTAGTTTTATGGGTGGTACCAATTTTTGGGGTGGTACAAAAGAAGATAGAGTTTACTTAGCTCCAAGTATTGATGATAGGATATTAGAAGTAGTGGCTGTTTTTGGAACTATCCAAATGGCTGCTTCACGTTTAATAAACCTACAACATCATCGAATTGCTCAATGCACCACAGTGCAAATAAATATTATGGGTATGTATAAATCATTTTATTGTAATAAGTACAAATGTATGTAAACCTTTATTTAAGGTGAAGAGGGAGTACCTATACAAGTAGATGGTGAAGCATGGGTACAACCCCCAGGAATGATACGTATAATTCACAAGAATAGAATGAAAATGTTATGTAGAAACAAAGCTCTTGAACTATCTTTAAAGTCATGGGAAGAAAAACAAAAACAAATCAAATACCAAAATAAACGTACTCATAGCCAATCATTGTGTAGATATACTCCACTAAGTCAAGAAGAATGGACCATTCTACAAGGTTTTTTGGAAGCTACGACAAATTTAATTGAGTAATTATCAACATTTTCCAATTATAATTGATTATGTATATAAAAATATATTTATACTATCTAGACTTATAAGAGAAATATTATTAAAACAAAAATTACTCAAAGGAGATGATCTAAAAAAACTAACAGATTCCACTAATGATAATGTTAAAAAAATCAGTATTGTGGAACAAGAAACAAAGGAAGTATGTATTGATAATAATGTACTAATTATAAAAATTTTTTCTTTATTTAATATCTATTTTATTATGTTTAGAAGGAATTACGATCAGTAGCCTCAGATGTTGTTTTGAGTACCAAATATTTACACGAAGAAACTCTAATTATGATTAGAAATGCAGGAAATGTTAGTACAGTAATTATTATTATGACTATCAATTTATTATACTGAAAAATTTGTTTTCCTTAAGGTTTTCGATGGAAATTTTGTAGTCAAACTTACTTTAGCATTCAGCAGACTAGAAATTGAGTACAAAAAATGTTTAATATCTTGTAAGGAATCAGATAGTGACGATTTATCATCTTCCTATGTTTACTTTCTGAACAATGCTTATGAATCGGTAATGTAAAAATTGATATGGAATCTAATTTACAAAAAATGCTATTAATTACTTTTACATAAGTAAAAAAGTAGTTAGAACATATTTTTGTTATTGTATAATGTAACTATATTTAACTAATTGTATTATTAACATAGGATAAATTATGCCGTAAAGGACAGTTTTGGCAGAAATTATGGAAATCTAATGTGACATCTTCAAAACAACTCAATCATGATGTATCAAATTGGAGCACAGTAGAGGTAGGAATTTGGCTCGAATCAATACAATTGGGAGAGTATACAGAAGTATTTGCCAACAACGATATTCGAGGCAAAGAATTATTAAACTTATCACGGCGTGACCTCAAAGAAATTGGTATGACCAAAGTAGGGCACATAAAACGTATACTTATGGCTGTTAAAGAATTAAACACTGTTCATGAAGATCATTAATAATTAAAAAGGTGAAATGTTTACTACTTGAGCTCTAAGTACTCGCACATGTATATAATTTTTATTTTATTTTTTATTATTATTATTTTTACTTTTTTTTTGTGTTCCATTGGATTATATTATTTTGGTGCATTTGTACCACAAAAATACATTATTAGATTACAGTGGATGATTTCCCAAATTATAAGGACTGGTAATATGAGCTTATATAAGCTAATATTTAAAATAAATCCCAAATAATACGTAATCCACTAGAATATAATTCAAGAACAAAGCTATTTATTTTTATATTCCTAAGATTGTAGAATATGTAACTATTTCTAATTTTTGTTTTATTTAGAAATCAGCTATGTAGTTTTAATAATGTAATATTTGAATTTATATTCCTATTTTTTTTTTTTTTTTTTTTTATGAAACCCAGTCATTCTTATTTTAAGCACAAACACAAACTGTTCTTGATCTTGAAAATCCATGATAATTGTTTTATTATGATATTATTTATATATCTTTATTCTTTGCATTAATTTTTAGTAAATTTTCAATATTATATAATTAATTTATTCCTCCTGGAATGTTCCACCTTTAATTTTAAATTTGGTTTGTACCTGCCATAAGTGCAATCACTTTTGATACGGAAAATTTTAGCTATTATGTTTATGGGTAAACAATTTTAAAATTAAAACAGGAATATCAAAGACTTATTCTATTTGCTCTGTTCACTCTATTTAATTTGTCTATTATCCCTATCTTCTAGTAACTAAGTGCCAAATGATTGATAATTAAATATTATTTTCAAATCTTTTAATTCTATTAATATTTGTAATATTATCCAATATCCGTGTGTTATACATTTTATATTACTATATTCATTTAAACAATTTGAAGAGCACAATTTCTCTATATAATCAATATTTTAAGTACCTATTACTCAAGAATAAAAAATAACACTCATTCAAATAAATATATATTTTTGTTACAAACACATATTTCAAACTTAACTATGTTTGTTCATTTTATTATCATTTAATTGTGAAGTGATTTATATTGTGATATGATCAAGCTAAGTTGAAAACCATACATCATTCATAATAATATTACATAATATGATTTAAGACGACCATCAATTTTATTTTTGAGACAAATAAACTTTTTATATTTTATAGCTTTTAATACTTTCTCATCTGTATGTTTCTCAATGTATTTTTTACTAAACATTGATATTAAAATTTATTATTCTACCTTGTTAAATCATTAATTAATTTAGCACAAATGATAATATTAGGTAGGTGTACAATAAAAATTATCAATTTATTACATAGTTATGAAGTATAGAAAATATTTGTAGAAAAATTGATGGTCGGCCAAACTAAATTAGATTTGAATTCAATACTATGTACTGACTAGTGATGTAATAATTAAAGCCATTGATGTGTTTCAATATACTATTTTAATCTTTTACTTATCTATGTAAGATCATAACCTGCAACTTTGTCAACTTATTTAATTATTATTATTAAGTTATCTGTTAACACTAAGTATTATTATTTCGTTTCGGTGCTAACAGTGTTTTGTTTTGTAAAAATATATTATTTTAGAAGTAAATATTTCACAAGACTAAAGACAAAAAAAGGTTGTAATTAGGTAAATTTAGGTAAATCCACTGTTGAACACAGACTGTCTCACAGGGTTTAAACAAGTGAATATTATATTATGCCTATGTTGGTGTATTTATTTATTATTTAATACATTATACATATGATATATGGATCGTACCATAAAGATTATAAATAAATTTCGTAGCGTGATAGGATACCATATGTGAGCAATAAATTATTAAGCAATAGTTTAGTAAGTACCTACTATTTTATTCTAATTACAATTATTTATTTACTTTTGTCTAAACAAAATCTATTGGGTAGAATAGATGTACTTAATAATACACAAATAAAATATATTATATATATTATTATATTATTAATTATTCCTCTATCGCTCTCTTCAGTTTTCTGAAAAAAGCAATATTGAATTATATTTTATGTTATACTATTTACCTTTGTGGTTATACTTTATACATGATTAATATTAATAAATAACAATGGTCTCTATTGTCAATCACTTATTTATGTGTAAATATCTGTTATTATTGAACTCTATTATTAATCAAATGAAAGTTATAAATAAAATAAAATAAATGAATAATGTCAAGTTTATTATTTTAACATTTACCTATAATTACTCATAATTATTTTTCCGCAGTCCAATAGTTAGCAAATTGTAGCTCATACTCTTATACCATGTGGGCAACATGATTCTTCCAAGTTCAACCTCTACTCAAATTTATATTTTAAAAATATAATTAATTATTTACTTCTCTTTTAGAAATAATATTAAGCAATAATTCGCCATAGTGTTAGTATTTTTTAGTTTTGTTAGAAATTTAGATCAAAAACAGTAAAAAAATTCTAGAATTGACATACAGTTATAAATACAATAATGTTATATTATATTAACTTTTCTTGCTAATTTTATTATTGTATTTTTGAAATATAAAATATTACTTAAAATTATTAATAGTTTTTTTTTTCTTCAATTTTATCCTAATATTACCTTTTCCATATATGCAGTAAAATTTATTGAATATGTAATGTACGCGATTTCCGATAGTAATAGTTCTCAGCAATCAATCTTCTTGCATCATGCGACACATCTACTACATTTTCTTACGCACAGTACAATAATGTAAGTATGAAAATCCTTGCAAATTGAATTCATAATAAAAAATCAATAAGTTCATCGTCATCATTCGTCAAATATCATATCAAAATAAACATTGAACGGTTTTGTCAAGTGAATAAAAAACCAATGATAAATCTGCACTACTTGAGCAATTTTCTTTTCCAATTTGACCCATACCTATAGTCATAGCGAAAATAGTGTTTGAGGTTTGTGGAAAGGGACTCAAGTTCATTTTGGAGCCATAATGTAGTGTATGCATGTCATTAGTTTTTTGTTGGGAGTACACAAAATTTAAGGGGACAACCTCCAAGCCCCCTACCTATTTGAACTTATGCATATGGTACTTATGAATTATATTAACATAACTTCCGGATCATTGATAACAGTATTGGTGGTAAACCATTTCGTGGACACTGTGAGAAAAAATATGATGTTTATAGAGGTCTATTTTTGGGAATAGTTGACTTTTTAAAAAAATATGGTCCAATATTAAAAAAACACTTCGAAACAGGACCTAAAAATTCTATATATTGTAGTAATTACATACAAAACGATCTCATTGCGTCCATCAATATATAATATACTAATATATAGTTAAAATATTTCCTTGCCAACAGGGTCTAGTACCGCCCATGAATGTATATGATCTACCGAAACGTCACGCCGTCGGATATGTCACACTCGTCATCGCGAGTATCCATGCTATAGGTACGCGCGGACTACGGACACAGTATGAATATTATGTTGGTGCGTTGCGTCTAAGGGCGGTTCTTACGAAGCCACAAGGGGAGGGGAGCAAAAACATTTTGCATATACGTACTTACAATTATACTATATGTATATAAGTAATAATTATACATTATGACTTACAGAACATCAAATACACTACAAAATAATCATTCTTTTGCTTGGCAAATCTTTCAATTACAGCATCTGTGTTTACTTTGATATCTCTTTGAACACGCAAAAGCACTAAACGGTTTGGTGGATTTCTTTTCTATAATCTTGGATTCGACTCAAGATGTAACAAAACATGATCAATTGAGTTTAGTTTTTCGGTACGTACATATAAAAAAAAACGAGAATAAAATATCTGAAATAAATATTAATGAAGTGTTTACTGGGTTTTACTGTATAAATGATCATACTGCTCTTGGATTAGAAAATTTTATTTTAAATATTTTAGAAGAAAAAAATATAAATTTATCTAAGTGCAGAGGTCAAGGTTACGACGGTGCTAATGTAATGAGTGGCGTATACAACGGATTACAGGCCAGAATTATAAAAAAAGAGCTTACTGCACTTTTTGTACATTGCGCTTTCCACGATTTAAATTTAGTTTTAAACGATGCAGTTAAAAATATTCCTAAAGCATCGAAATTTTTCGATATTGTTGGGCACGTTTTCTACTTTTTTGGAGCCAGTATAAATAGATGGAAATGGGTCGTGAGGGCCATAACATTAAAAAAATTTTGTTCAACCAGGTGGTCATCAAGAAATGACTCTTTGAAAGCATTACAATCAAACTATTCCAATGTTCTACAATCGTTTACCTACTGAAATTTTATTAAAAAGTAAAAATTTAGAGGAACGTTCTGAGGCACAAGGATTAAAATATAAATTAGAAAATTTCGAATTTATCGTACTCATTGTAGTTTTTTCAAAGTTGTTGCAAAGTATAAATCATGTGACGAAATTATTACAATCCGATATATGTGATAATATGATGGAAGCGGAGTACCTAATTAATTGAAAATGCTACAAGTGAAGTTGACGCGGTCCCGCGGTAGTGCAGGTACATTAAGTACACCACTATTGCGGAGTCGCAACCCAGCCACAACCCGGGCAACGGCAACACCGTTTCCGACGCTACCCACCTACCCCGGGAAACCGAGCAGAGGTGGGAAGAGTCGTCGGAACCAGTGGCAACGAACCGACCGTGCGCCACTGAACATCAACTTTTGCTCATGACCGCCTTCGGATCATCATCTACTGCCGCACCCTACGTGCTCATCTTTTTTTCATACCATACGGTGCCACGATATTGTGCTTTTTCATAATTGATACTGTGCTTTCTTGGTTTTTAACTTGTTTGTGTACATGACAATAAAACGTGATACTTAAGTGATACCCACGCGGTTTTTTTTCATTTTAAGTAAATTTTTGACCGGCCACTTCTATCGAGGACCATTGTGTATTTGTGTCCGTGTCAAAGTAAAACAGTTGCGTTCAAATTATATCGATGTTCACAATGAAGCTCAAACTTTGGCTGAAAAATGGAGTGCAAAAGTACATTTTAGCAACAATAAGAGATAGATAATTGTTAAAAGACACTTTGATAAATTGTACGAAGACATTAGGTTTCAAAATCCAGAAGAGAAATTTCGCATATGTGTTTAATGCTATTTTAGATTTCACAATAACTCAGCTGGAAAAAAGATTAAGTAGTTTCCGAAGTGTTGTTAGAAAATTTAGAGTTATTGATCCATTATTTTTAAGCGTTTCTACAGATAATGCCATACGTGAAGAATAGAAAATATTGATAGATCAATATCCAAAAGATTTAAGTGAAGAGTTTATGTTTCAGATTATTAGTTTCCGGCCAAAGTTACGAAATAAAATAAACTTATGTAAGGATATAAAACAACTTGCAACATTATTAATATGCGACTACAGTTCACTCATAACAACTTTTATCGACGTTTACTCTGCATTTATAATATTTTTAACATTACCGATTACAGCAGCAACATCGGGAAGGTCGTTTTCGAAGTCAAAAATTACCTATTAAAAACTACTTAAGAAGAGTCCTTAACCAAGAACGCCTCACAGGTCTTGCTCTACTGAGTATTGAAGCTGAAAGAGCACGGAAATTAAATTTTGATACGTTAATCGACATTTTTGCCGAAGATAAGGCCAGAAAAAAACATTTTGATTAGTTTGTTTTTTTATTGTGATGAAATTTTTTTTTTCTTACTGTTTAATTATTATGAACTAATATTTTGTAAGCGTAATGTCCATTTTAGAGGATAAAATAAAACAATTGTAATTTTATATAATTAGCTGAGCAAAGTATTTCAAAAAACTATGTACCTAATATAGAAAAAGTACAAATAATATTGGTTTTGTGTACCTAATTGTAAATTTATTTTTAATTTAATTCAAAACAAAATGTATAATGTGATAGGTAGATGGTTGATCTTATAAAAAAAAAACATAAATTTGGTCACAGGAATGTTTTAATGACAAAGGTCGAAGAGTCTTAATAACTTATATAAAGTAATAGGGCGAAATATATATTTTGCCTCGGGGCGCTGACGAGGGTAGCTACGCCACTGTCCAAACCACTAAGTCTTCCAATTATAGATCATGACCATGTTTTATCTCTAAAGAAATAAGCAAAGCAATAAGCAAAAATCATTATATTTGATATATAAAATGTCAAGTAAAATGTTTACCATTATTATTTTAGAATATAGACATAAGAGTTTTTGTGAATATATATTTTTTTATTATCGTTCAGTATCGTATCAAATCAGAAATAATACTGTAATAATATTAATTTAATTATTATTATTTTATTTTATTATTTGTGGTCGACAAGCGTGATGATTACGATATAGAAAAATGCGTGATGCTAATCCGCTCGATCGACCGTAATATTGAAGATAGTATTTTATTTATTAAAACGAAAACTTTGATAAATTATAGTACACCAGACATAGTTGCGTGGTGCATTACTTTTTTTATTTGCTATTTATATTTAGTATTTAATTTCGCGTATATCACTTAAAAATAAAATTATTCTATCTACAGAAGGGTAAAGTGTCATATTTGACATTTATTTAAAAATACAATTACTCTCATTGACCCAAACAAATATTTTAAGGCATTTTTATAATTTAAGAATTACTAATAAATAGATGAAATTATTTACATAAAATATTAGGTAGTTATTTTATTTAACTGTAGTTCGAGATGTATTGTTGGCGATGAATTGTTCACGATAAATTGACCTAAAACCGTAAGTATAGTCGGTATAGATTATGAACATTGGTGGGGTTCATTATATTACCTACATTGACTATACACACGAAAAAAAAAATATTATTAAAATTCTATTATAATTTATGAATTATTACAAACTAAATTGTTTTAGATTCTGAACAGAGTGATGAAATCTGCTATTGATTTTACAATGATGTTTTTTTTTTTTTTTGTGACAGCTTTTTTGGTAGTAAAAATGCTTTGATTTTCTTAAACAACAACTTTTCTGAAAAGAAAGTGAATATAGATAGCACTTGGGCAAGTCAAAAAAGCAACTTTTTCAATACTTTTTAAAAGCATCGAAAAAAACAATAAAAAAATTACGAAAAACCGGGAAATTTTACGCAAATTCACGTTTTGACAAAATACATTTTTTTTAAATGCTCTAACTCAAAAATGAAAAATCGCAAACACTTGAAATTTTCACCAAATATTTATATTGGCTTTTCCTATACATGGTTAAGTTTTTAAAGTATTTTGACTTCTTTATAGACAATTTAAATTTTCGATTTTTGTAAGTTTTTTTTTTAAAAAATATCTATAAAATTTATTTTTAATTTAATTTATTTACTCGAAAACTCTTGACAATTTAATACAATGTTTATTATAAGTTATACTTATCGTAACTAAAAATTATCGGAGATTGTTTTACTCAAATTTTTTTTATAAGCCCATAAATTTCAAATTTGTATAAAATATGTTAAAATCACGATGATTTGCAAGTTATTTTGCAGTTGAAAATTCATAAAATGTTTTCAGTTTATACTTAAGAATTAAAATTTTAACACTAGGTTATCCATAAGTTATTCTTCAAAAATCTATAAAACAATTTCTACTGAACTTTAATAAAAAAATTTAATGACGTTTGAAATTTAAATTTATACGAAATTGCCTACTTTTGCATTATATTTCAATTTAAATGTAAAATACTATATCATTATATACCCATTTTAGACCAACATATCATCTCCGTTCAGAATCGTTATTCGTTCATTATGATACTTATCATTGCATTCATATTTAATAAATCCATTGTAATGACCTATCCTATGAACGAGATGCACTTCACCCCCAACTGTACAGCAGAGCGAGGCCCATCCGGCTCTTTTTTTCTTATATAGTTTATCTTATATTATGAAATACTGTATAGTTAAGTCGGTTATAATATACGGGGAAAAATCAGAAAGATTTTTTTTTTATTTTTTTTTTCTCTCTCTTGTCTGGATTCTAAATTTCTAGCCCTGTAGGTTCCCTCGGTACTAATGATGCTATGAGGGTGTAATATGTAATACTCCAGACATCATATTATATTTAATAAATACTTTCCTTTTATGAAGGTTACTATATTAGTATATTACATAACCGTGTCATACCCGGAAAACAAGAACGATGGTATTATTTTCCCTTCCTTTAACTATAAAATACACTAACAGCATTCAATCAATGGCGTAATTTATGATTGTAGGGCTTCAGCTTTGATTCGTTTATAAAGGTGCATGATATACTACTAGCTGTAAGAAGTTTTGCAATATATAATCATTTTTTTTTTTATTTAGTGAGAGCTCAAAAATTTCTTGCCCCAAGCTTTTTTTTAAAACTTTTCGAAATTACTGTTTAACAAACACTGTTATAAATTTTTTGACTTCTTATATACTATATTATACACTCATTAAGTAGGAAACTCCTTATTCATTTCTACCGTTTCATCTAAAAATCGAATTTATTTTGATACTTCTATGGCTATGGTATTTTCAATTATTCAGTATCAGACCACGGGATTAATTCTTATTGACTTGAGATTTTCACCCGAAATAATAATAATTATAATAAACACGGATTTAATATCACTCAATATTATTTTATTTATCACTTGTGTCTCAGAAAGCAATAAACAATTGGCTATAATTCTATTGCATAATCATACTCCGTAATAAATTATAATTATTGACATATTTCTTATTAACATTTCACTTAATATTATATACCATAGCCCATAGGATATAAGGTTTACTCATACCACAGTTAAAAACACCCTGATGGAATTGCCTTTCAAATATTTCCTTGACACGCCACTACATCTGCATATCATATCACGATGTTTTAACAAATAACGTCAGGCCGTTGATGTTTTGAAATATTCATTATTTTATTCGTAAATCTATACTCAATCTGACAACGCGCAAGGACAAGAAATCACATTATTTATCATGTGCGTAGTGCGTGTGTCACGTGTGCATGGCCATTGCGCGTATCGTGAATCCCCTCAATCCAGAAAACCCATAGTAGTTGTGCCCGTCAACTCCTCCGCGGGTTATAGCATTCGGAATAAAAATCTGAGTTTTTGTAAATATTTCACCAAGTAAGCACTATTATAAATATAAAACGTAATTTTTTATTATATAATTTGTTACCTACTAGTGTATAGAATTACCTTATGATAGGATGATTTTGAACTTAACAGTTATATAAGATCTTATATTATATAAGGTAAGATTTTCAACACACGTGTATTATACATGTGTGATATGTATAACAATAGGTAATCACAGTTTCGTTCAGATTCAATTTTTATTTTTAATCAATTAAGTAAAATAATTTGACCATCCTAGGTAATAGAGATACCACAAGTACCACGGGTTTGAATTACGCATATTACACAATTTTACCGTCGTAAGTCCACCTATGTACAAAATCCTGTATAGGTATAGTTATCAATATTTTAGATTTTAAAGTAATTCCACTCATATATTTTGGGATTTTATTGGTGATCAAATTTTTAAGAAATTAAGTAGATCCAACATTATATAGTTTTCCTTTTATTTATATAGAAGGCAAAATAAAAATAAATATCGTTATCTATTACTCACTGGGTCTATAAATTTTTATTTTTTTATCTACAGCCAAATTGTTTGCATTTACATTTGAAAACGATTTTTACCGATAGGCGATAATCTGTTTAAAATTATATATTTTATACCTTAAATCTATAAAACTGTACAACTTATAAGTTATAAATGTATACTGCACCAGTGTACCACATATAATACAGAAATGTTTTTGGCTTATATTAAAATTATTCGTTTAAAAATACAAATTCAAGTACTTATTTTGAAAGTATTTTAAAATCAATTCTAACAAGTTTAAAAATAAAATACAATTTTTTTGTTTACTTAGATACATTTATCATTTATTGTTATTTAATACGTGTTATATAGTTAAGCTGAAAGAAATAAGAAGGCAGATATTTTTTTTATTTATTTATTTTTTTTTTTTACTTTTTTTTTGTTACTCGCTTTTGTCATACACATAAAGTTTTAGCAACAAACATTTTCCTGCCTGAAAAATGTATGTATATAAAAGAATAAGATAGCTTGACCTAAGTATTACAATATACCAGATGATAGAACCATTGAGGTTTTAAGCTAATAAGAAATATATATTATATTGGTTTTCAATGTTTTCATTGGGGGGTTTTTTGTTTTTTTTTTTTTTGTTACCGTGAATGCTTGAAAAAAAACTGAGGTGATAATAAATGCTTTATTAATTAATTTAACAGGGAAGTATCATTAAGTATCTATACTTATTACACAGCTGTACAGCATTTATATTAATAAATAAAATAAGTAAAGTAAAATAAATAAAATACCTTACGAACAAATTGAGTACCTATATAGTTTTGTTTTTTATCGTTATAAAATCTTAAGAAATCATATCTATATGTTATTTTATTTTATAATCTTCTAAGTTTGAAATATACGGCATAATAAGCATAGTTAACAGTTTTTAAGAACAATGACGGTAATTTTTAATTTTTCATCGAATTGGTGTATTGAACGAATGACTGCACTTTGAATGTATTAATACAGTAGAAACTCGATTGACCGTCATTCTCTGTTATCCGTAATCTACTATCCGTTTTTCTTCTATGTCAAATACGAAATGTTGCAGCTAAAAAGCTAGAGTAGAGAATTTTTGGCAAAATATCTATTAACCGTCTATTCGATTAACCGTTAAATCGAGTTTCTACTTTACTTTCCGCATCATCATAATTAATTATATGTGTAGCATATTATATGTAATATGTGTGATTGTTGTAAATTAAAATCATCATTCAATTCATAAGATCATTTTGTCTAGTTGGTACTTTTGTGATGTTATATTTTGAATTTCTCAATAGTTTTCCGATTAATACAGTAAATGGTGTAAAAAATTGGAAACAATTTCAATCCAGATACCGCATTCGAACTCGGTATTTGTTATTTTGGTTGTCATAACAACGTGAAAAATAAACTAGGAACTTATATATTATTATATATTATTTCGTCACCCGGCGTTGCTTGAGGTTTAATTTATCAGTATTATCAATGCTCGAATTGGAACAAAAATTTAGGACGCTGGTTATCACAGATAAATTTTACAGTAGCCCTTATTCAAATGAAGGGGAACGCTAAAATCTATGAAAAAATGAAAGTGGACTCCGTCCATCTGCGTCCCCCCAATTCGAGCACTGGCTGTAACTAATCAAGATACGCTGTAGTATAGTAATGATTTTATTTGCGGTAAAACTAAAATATTATTCAAATTTCATACTCGTAGCTTCATGCTCGATTTCGGCTAGGCAGTTTTTCCATTTTTACCCCTTTAAGATTTTTGGAAAAATTAATTTTTACAATGGGTATTTATACTGCGTTAAACGAAACCGCTTAATATAGTATAGAGGTATACCTAATATAATATGTTTTCTTTTTCGTCATAAAAATATTATGTTGATTTTTTGCCGAAACGGGATATTTTGAAACGTTACGAGAAATTAATAAAAATATTATTATTATTATTATTATTATTCCTTGCGTCTTCAATAGTTTCATAGGTTTGCTAAAGTTCTCCGTGCTTCTTTTTCTGTAACTTGCATAATACCTTTGACTCGTGGCTATAATAAATATATCGTTCCCATTTCCATATACCATGATTTGTTACACATGTAGGTACTCCATTTTTGGTCTTTTTCTTCCAACGTGGTAACCTTCTACGTGGCCTTGCATTACGTTTTTCGTTAAAACCTATATCACGGCGTGCAGACGCGTAGTAATAATAACCTGCAAGTGCTCTATAATTTTTTTCTTTTCTAACTTTAACGTTGAGCAGCCGCCGCGATTTTCGTTTCATCATTATGATCATTATTATTGCTATTCCAATATAATTAGCATATTATTGTTGTGTCGGTCGGACCGCAGAATAGACGAAAGCGAATTACATGCGCAACGTGACCGGCCGCGCGCCACGTGACTCTGCGGGGCACAGATACCGCGGCGGCGGCTCTCCGTACACTGACTCGTAACTACGAAACAGTCGCGCATACGGTCTCACATTTGGCCGATGTGTGTTCACTTGCCCCACGTGCGCGATCCGCTGCGCTCTACTGACCTGTTTTGATCGTATTTCGTGTTCGCACTCCCAGGGCTGTCATCCCGTCGTCGACGCCAG
This sequence comes from Chaitophorus viminalis, assembly GCA_025469195.1. Classification (NCBI taxonomy): domain Eukaryota; kingdom Metazoa; phylum Arthropoda; class Insecta; order Hemiptera; family Aphididae; genus Chaitophorus; species Chaitophorus viminalis. Next base: position 248,702 of record JAIPRK010000309.1, read on the forward strand.
GGACGGTATCAGTGCACAAAATTCGCGTGAGCCTCGTCGGTTCGATATTTTTAACCGAATTCCCGTACGAAATGGCAACAATTTTCCATATGAAATATTGTCGCGCGGCGCTTTGATTATTATCGCATCGTAATTATATAGCTATTGGCTGAGTCTCGTCGGGACACATTTTATATAGGACCGCGGACCGGCGAGAGGCATACAACGCGAGTGTCGTCGTCGTCCATAAATCGCGTGTCAGTGGCGACCCGATGGATTTGGCAAGTAATCATTGAGGATACGAGTGAACGCGCTGCGTACGTTTAAGTATAATATACAATATAAATGGTTTGGGCGAATCGACCTCCGAAAGTATTACGTTTGTTTGGTCCAACAGTAATCATATAATAATACACCGTTCGGACGAACGCTTGTACCACTAAAAATACCATATGGACGGTTATAAGAATGGATTTATACAGGTTAATTGTATACGTGATTGATATAAATAGAGCACGGATGTTATAGTGGTAAAAAATTTGTCGAATTGATTGCAGTATTACACTAGAAAATACCAAAAATTGCGCTAAAAAAATAATGTTTTGTTAAAATTTATAAAATTACATTTATTTTGGTATTTTGTTATAATTAAAAGTAATAAAATGATTCAGTTCTTAAAAAAAAATTTTACTTAAAAAACTTTTAAAACAAATCTTCGCCAAAAGTGCATACTTTAAGATACTTGATGGCATTTTACTAAATCATTTTAAAGGTATTTAAAAAAGTGAAATTACGAGAAAAAATAATTATAAAATAATTTAAATATGTTTTATGAAATAAACTAAATTGCAATAAAATTGATAATACACCGGAAATTGCAAGAAATTCCATTTAAAAATTCTAGATTTGATTTCGTACTTACACCCAACGAATTTAAAACTTAGGTACTAAGCAATAAATTAGAGCAGTAGAAGAAAAGTTACAAATGCTACAACATCCGTGCCTTATTGATAACTAATAATAACGTACTCTTTATACTTTAAAACGATATTCCTATAATATACAGACATAACGAATATAACTACTTGGTAAATCCATTTCGTTACTGGTAGTAAAAACGAAGGACCGATAAATATTTGAGTCATAATTTGAACGTAAAAATGTCGAGTGGTCCTGCACTCGCCCAAATAGTGTAAATGATAGTTGCCCCTAATAATTTTTAAAATCTATTATCGTCGCTTAAACCACCATAGTACCCAATGTCCACACGAGATATATAGGCTGGATTCAAATTTCTTTTCCAATTCATTCATACATAGGACGCGACAACTAAACATGTAAGACACGTCCATTTGTATACAAACTGTTCAATTTTTGTTCAATAAATTTTTTTTTTTTTTTTTTTTATTGAAATTTATCTACAATCTATACACATAATTTGTACAATAGGTAGGTTTGATGAGTGACAAATAAGAAAATAACATGATTAATGTGATTAGGGAAGATACCCAGTGGTAACACCCTATAAAATGACAGTAAACAGTGAGAATGAAAGACAGGA